>JBAKBP010017003.1:0-49932 GCA_037953745.1 Lithodes maja
GTCTAGGGACAAGCGTGGGTGTTTTAACTTCTAAGATATATAACATCTACTTCTCGGATGCAAGAACATACATAGATATAATTATGGCTGTCTGATGTGTTTGGCATTGGCTCAACGTCGGGACAGGGCATGGGTGTTTTTAATATGAATGTATATTCCTGTTCATCATCTTTGTAGTTAGGAGTGTAGGACACGAGGGGGTTAGTGTACGTGAGGTGTGGCAAATGGTCAGTTTAGAAAAGGAAAAAAAGGTGCAGCCAGGAGCTGCTTAGCCCTGCGGGCTTGGGCCTGTCTGAAGTGGCTGGCTCGGTCAGCTGGTCCTTTCGTTCTGTGGACCTTTCCTTTGGTGTTTCTGTGTGGTGTTCGTTCGTGGCTTCTGTGGTGGGCTTCTCGTTCTGGGGCATTTTACTTCCCTCTCCTTCATTATAGGCTCGTCCTCGAGCCTCAAGGGTGAAGTAAAAAAAGCATAGTCAGAAAAGTGTAGGTTAACAAGAAAAGTAGTATGACTAAGGGAAAAAAATAATATATACAGTATATGGAAAACATGTAAATTTAAGAAGGACAGATAATTAAGAACACAGGAAATTAAGAAGAGGTAAAGTGTTTAACAATGTATAAAGCAAATTTAAAAGATAGTCAGAAAAGTGTAGGTAACAAGAAAAGTAGTATGACTAAGGGAAAAAAATAATATATACAGTATATGGAAAACATGTAAATTTATAGAATCATGCCCAATCGCTTAGGAATTGAAAACATTCAAAACAATTTAGTATAATAATATCCTCATCATCATCGGGGGGGGGGGGGGGGGTATTTAGGGTCGCCGTTAGTCTGGGTGACGGTCTGGTAATAGGGGGTGGTGGTTCACTTTCACTTTGGAAGGGCGGGGTGGATATACCGTTAGTTCTTGTCGTTAGGAATGTGGGTCTGGGGGCGAGCTGGCCCGGGGCCAGTTTTGGAGGGGGGGTCTAAGTGGTTTCGGTCGGGGGTAGTGATAGGGGGGTTTTAAAGATGAAACGGGCAGGTCGAGTCGGGGTTGTTGTTGCGGAAGAGGTTGGTGCTGGGGAGGGGTTGAATTGTGTAGAGAGTTGTGGTCGTGAGTGGGGTTTGGGGAAGGTTGAGTAAGGCTGAAGGTTGAGAGTTTACTATGATCGGGTGGTTTGGAAGTTTGGTGTGTGGGGATTTGATAGGGAGATGGTGGGGGGGGGTCTGGGCAGGCAGGGTTGTGGTTTGAGAGGGGTTGAATCTAGACTGATTTTATTTCCGGGAGAGACATGGATGGGATTTCGAGGAGTGGTTGAAGTTGAGAGGTTGATTATGTTGTTTGGGGCGAGAGAGAGAGTATTTTGGGGTTTAGCCAAGGTGGAAAAAGTTTTGTGGTTGGATTGGGATGGGAGTGGTATTTCGTCGAGCGGGATCTTTGGGGGGGGGAATTTGGGGCGGGTGGGGTAACGGTGAAGAGCGGGAGGTTGAAAGTTTAGCTGGGCTCATGATGGTGGGGGACCGACTGGTGAGCAGGTGTTCGGTACGCATGAGGGGGGGGGGAATCACTTTGGTGGGAGTCACGCGTGAGGGGGGATTAACGGCGCGTGTGGGAGGATCAGAGTGGTGGGGTGTGTCGGTGGCAGTAACGGTTTGCTTAGAGGTTGTCTGGGGTTGGTGAGTTTGTCTGTCATGAGGGGGTGAGTCAAGTGTGGGGTTTTGAAGTTTATTAGGGGTGTGAATTGTGGGGGGGTGGAAGGGAGCTACTGACGGAAAACTGTCACAAGGGAGATTTTGTTGGTGGGGGAATAGCGGAGTATTTCTGGGGGAAGGGGGGAATATAGTTGGGTCCCTAGGTCGTCACGCGTGAGGGGAGGATTAACGGCGCGTGTGGGAGGGTCAGGGTGGCGAGAGGTGAGCGAGTTAGGAAACGGGATTTGTTGGGGGGACTGCGGCGGGTTGGTGGGGGAAGAGTTAGCTGTAGAACAGGGGTTATTGGTAGAGGACTGATGTATTGATTTGGGGTTTTTAACAGGACGAATTTTGGGAATCTTCTTGGTGGCAGTCACGGTCTGGTTAGCGGTTATCTGGGGTTGGTGGGTTTTTTTGACATTAACAGGACGAGTTTGGGGAATTTTCTTGGTGGTAGTCTCGGTCTGGTTAGAGGTTATCTGGGACTGGCGAGTTCGTTTGACATGAGAGGGCGAGTTGAGTGTGGGGTTTCGACGTTTTCTAGGGGTGTGAACTGTGTGGGGGTGGAAGGGAGCTACCGACTGAAAACGGTCACAAGGGAAATTTTGTTGGTGGGGGGATAGCTGAACATTTCTGGGGTCATGGGGAAAATATGTTGTGGTAGGCCTACATAGGTAGGCATAGCTAGAATACGGGGCTTGTTGGGGGGGCTGCGGAGGGTTGGTGGGGGAAGAGTTAGGGATGGTCAGAGAGGATAGAGGCAAGGAAGAGTGCACTGGGGTTGGACTTTCACCGGAAGTCATTTTGGAAGGGTGCACGGAGTCTTGGATAGGGGCTGAAGGGTTGGATAGGGGATTCATCGAACTGCGTAGGCATTCTTCTCTGATGGAGAGCATATGTTCTTCGAATAAGCCATACGATGTTCTGGGGTAGGATAGAGGCAAGGAAGAGTGCACTGGGGTTGGACTTTCACCGGAAGTCATTTTGGAAGGGTGCACCGAGTCTTGGATAGGGGCTCAAGGGTTGGATAGGGGATTCATCGAACTGCGTAGGCATTCTTCTCTGATGGAGAGCATATGTTCTTCGAATAAGCCATACGGGTCGAGATGGGCGGTGATGTGGGGTGGGAGGATGTTTAACAAAGCGGTGAATAAGAGTTCATTTTGTTGGTCGTAATCTTCATAGCTATACGTGGTCCTCACGTATCTGTAGAGTTGTATGAGGGTCACATTTATATCCCCTTCATACTTAATCTCGTCGATTTGTATTATTTTGGGAGAGATGAGGCAACCCAAAAGTGGATCTAAGGTCCGGATCACGAAGGATCGAAACTGGTTCCAGGTACAGGTACTCTCTGGCGTATTCTGTTTCACCATTTGGTGAATAAATTCTTTAAAGGTAGGCTTATCAACAAGTTGGGAAACGGCTTCTCCCAACTGTATAATATGCAAAATTGCCCAGGCGATTTTTTTCGCGGTCATTATGAAGTACCACATCGTACACTGGCTTTATTATGTCTAAGTAACTGGTGATATCATACGTGTTTACATCATACTTGGGAATGTGTGCGAGTGGCTGAAGATTTCGCGATGTTGCCATGCTTCTACTGTTCCAAACTTGCAGTGTAATGCAACCTTTTATCCGAATCAAGAACCACCGCTGCCGCCAATGTTATGCCCTGTTTTTCTACAGGTTTAACTTGGGTAATGTGAGTTCTAATTGACTGGGTATATAAGGCTGCATGCACAATACAAGATATGAGGAATAGAGAACACAAAGAAACACATGGTAGCAAGTTACACGATCACGTTTATTGATATACCACTGCAGAATACTTGTGTAAGACAATATAATAGAATCGAACAACACTAGCATAAGTGGATCTGGATGGAGCCTAGTCTCCCACTTCCAACGTTCAGGTATTAATCTTCTGATCACTGGCTTTGATTTAACAGGTTTATATACCGAAGACCATCAATGTTACTTATAGATTCATATTCACTGTTAGATTTATTACTGGTAGCTCTGGTGCACAAGTAGTAGTTCACAGACTAGATTAGACACGCGTATTTTAGAGCACAGGAATTCTAGTAACCTCAGGGGGTACTGATCTAAGTTTTATATCCTTGTTTCAGAAATACATAGAACGCAAATCAGTGGGCGAACGTTAGATATCACTAGAGTTTTAATATCTGAATAAGGTAATTACGAGAGTCAAGGTCGCCTGTTAATTAAAGAGCACTGATCGCTTAGTACGTCCCAAATGGAATGGTTAAGTATGAATTACACTGGGCAAGGTCTTAGCCACTTCGTAGAAATATTAATTAGTGAATCTCTAAACAACACAGTAATTTGTAGTACTGCTAAAGAGAATCTTGGGTAGTATCTGATGAGTCTGGTCCTGGTTATCTTGCGTCCATGATGTTGGGGGCTAACGACTGGTTCCGCGGCCGTCCAGGGGGGCCATATGTGTGAAGTTCTTAAATACGTGGGCAGGTCCTTCTATCCAAATCTGCCACGGAGTCTGCCGGCTCTGGAATCTCACTCCGGAACAACACAAGGGCAGAGCTAGAAGTTAACTGCAGGGTAGTGACCCCTGGTTGGTGTCTAGCTTTCAACTGATTTGACTGGGGGCGGGTGTTAGATTTATAGGCTCGGTTCTGGACCCTGTAGACAGTAGGGATCTCGAGTCTTATGAACTTAATTGAGCTCGCAATAGAAATGGAGACTAGGTAAGATGGTATTTACTGTTGTGGCACAGGGCTATAGGAAGCCTTTATATTTTCAAAAACTGAGCCTTAGTAAGAGGTACTATTTTGGCTATACTGGACGTATTTAGGGGAGAGAGACTGGATCTACTTTGCGAGGAGGATGGGGACAGCTGTGATAGGAGCGTCTCTCTAGATTGTTCAATCTTCATTCTATGGTATAGCTGAGGTGCTAATTTAGTGATCAGAGCATGCAAGAAAGGTAAATGGTTTATTGTGAGTTAATAGAGGTTAGTAAAGGTGTTAGTCATTCATGGTTAGTTCATTGATAGGAAGAATTCCTGTGCTACCTGGCAATGACTCGAAAGTCAAAACAGGGGCCAGGTATACCTCCGCGGGGTGGGGGTCTCCCTCCTCGGGTGGGCAAAAAGGGGGAGCTGGGCGCCCTCTCTCTGTGATCGTCGTCCGGCGGCTGTGGCTAGGGGCTTGCCATATCACCAGTATTTATAATAACCCTCTGTGTAGGAGACAGATGTGGGTGTCTTTAACCCTTCCTTCCCGGATGCCCTCATGTACGCCCATAAAAAAGCATGTAACAGGTACCCGGAAGGCCTCATATGCACCCACGACGTCACAGCCTGTGAGCTTGCTGTGCGAGGCGTCGGTCCGACGCATGTAAACAACAGCCGGCTGGACCGACGCTCCGCATCTCCGGCCACAAGAAGGAGAGCGTCGCTTGTTCTTGTGTGCCTGTATGTTGTTGTTCAGTATCGAAAAGTGGTGTAAAGTGGCTGGTTTGGCCATAAAGTTATCTCCAATGAAATCATCATCACAGCTCACCCAGTTGACTTAGAGAGCTCTACTTAATGCCATTTTACAGGTAAATAACACAGCTACGCTTGGGGATGCGCGGGAATGCGGGAAGCAGTCTGATTAACGAATATACGGTAGCCTAGCCTAGACGTTTTTCGGCCAAAACACCCGGGTTTCGAGGAATATATATATAATACATAACCGGGGCTGGAGGGTTAATACCAAAACCGAAGGTGCCTTAGCTAGCTGGTTTTACTCGGCTGGTTGTTAATTGTAGGGTTTGCTGGATGTGGTGGAGACTGGGTTGCTAACTCTGCCACATTTATCTGGAAGTATGGCAATAGAAGTTAGTTACTGGCGGGCGGCTAGCCTCGCACCGACGACCATTGGGTGCAGGGTTGTGAATGTGTTGTAAGAGAATAGATGGCATGCAAGGGGCTAGTAAAGTTCTAATGTTGTTCTGGCCTACTAAGGGAAGGTAGGCTGGATAGGAGTATATATATAAAAGGTTGGAGAGCGTTAGCAACGGACAATTCAAGGATCTTCAAGAGGTATGAGAGAGAGGCTAGGTCGGACAAGAGTCGAGAAGCGCGGGAATTCTTAATGAGAGGGGGGGGGGGGAGAGTTCAAGGGCTACAGGGAAATTTTGCCCCTAAGGTCCCTGGGCGTGGGGGTGGCATTAGGCTACAATTGATATGGAAGTTTGAAAAGGCAGTAGAATACGTTAGCCAAAATATGCTACCGGGGAATGCAACTATGGGGTGGTATATGAGTCTGGAAAAGATAGAGTTATGTGATCAGTCCGAGGGTTATGGATACTATTAGTTGGTCCTGGGAACTGCGATTTCTATTAAATATAAATATAAATACCAACAACAGCGGCAGTTCGTAGGGGTACTTAGTTATTGTTTCGGGGTACTTATGACAGATACTGGTAACCAGGTTATCTTATACAATCTCTGGTTGGGGTAAGAGGTGTAAGACACGAAGTAAATTGGCGTAGTGTGGGCTGTGGATACGAAGGAGGCAAGGGGAAGACGTATGACAATTGTGGAAAGTAAATGGAAAAAGGTGAACACAATGGCGGATAAAAATACTTAACCTAAGGATTGCATACATAGATTTATGGGGCGATGGGTCTTCAGAAGCTTAGTCTGGCAAGACAAGATGTTAGGGAATGTTAATATTAATACTTAGTTACTAGAGGAACAATGCAAGGGGCGACTGAGCACGGGTTACATATATCTATACTCGTCATGGAAAATGATATACGAGGTCTAGGGACAAGCGTGGGTGTTTTAACTTCTAAGATATATAACATCTACTTCTCGGATGCAAGAACATACATAGATATAATTATGGCTGTCTGATGTGTTTGGCATTGGCTCAACGTCGGGACAGGGCATGGGTGTTTTTAATATGAATGTATATTCCTGTTCATCATCTTTGTAGTTAGGAGTGTAGGACACGAGGGGGTTAGTGTACGTGAGGTGTGGCAAATGGTCAGTTTAGAAAAGGAAAAAAAGGTGCAGCCAGGAGCTGCTTAGCCCTGTGGGCTTGGGCCTGTCTGAAGTGGCTGGCTCGGTCAGCTGGTCCTTTCGTTCTGTGGACCTTTCCTTTGGTGTTTCTGTGTGGTGTTCGTTCGTGGCTTCTGTGGTGGGCTTCTCGTTCTGGGGCATTTTAATAACATGTTTTTAATTGACATTTGTGTCGTTTTTGCTGATTATGAGTTGGTGGAAAATAAAATCTTTAATTCTATCATATCGGAAATGATTCACAGATTATATAGAGACCAAATAATATACACTTTTAAGTGTGTTCAATAGTTTTGCATTATCAATAGGGTGTAGCACAAGGGATTACCAGGATTTATTTCAGGTACAGTAAAAAAAAGGATGCATAACAGTTAAATGTCACGATCCGATCCGGACACCTGTACTCAACACCAAATTTTTCTCAAGGAATTTCCGGATTACATCCGGACTGGACAGTATTTAGCAGCAACGGACATTTAGCAGGAACGGACAGGTGCTTGCACGCATTTGTCCGTTAAATGGAGGGTGGAGTGCATTTTGGTGGCCCAATATCGTCAATGTTCACTGTAAGCGTAAATTTTCGTACAAAACGTACGATATTTTGTAAGTTTTGTACGATATTTCGGCGCTCTATATGGAAACTCCTCGGATTTGCCCCACTTTGGCGGCGGACTCGTTTTATGTGATCACATTCGTTCTGATCGAAAATTAAATACAGTCGACGCTCGATTTAACGGACTAATAGGGGGGAGACCGAGTCCGTTGCTGGAAAAAGTCCGTAGCTGGAAAATTGCCTTCGTATTTCGCCTTTTTTTTTTTTTTTTTTTTTTTTTTTTTTTTTTTTAATTATTGAGGGACACGTTGTGCTGTACTGTCCCTGAAAACATAATAAAGGTCTTATTTGTCATTGATATGATAAATTTCACATGGAGAAAAAAAAAAAAAAAAAAGGAAGGATATCCCCTCCTCTGTAGGCCTACTCCCTCCCCTCCCCGTCCCGCCTCAACCCCGACCCCGTTACTGTGATAATGTTGATAAGCCTTGTGCTACACCCTATTGATAATGCAAAACTATTGAACACACTTAACCTGGGAACTGCGGGAAGACTCTTTAGAGTTCGGCCGGCGGACTGCGGGAAGACTCTCTGGAGTAAGTAAAACTAAAAATCAACTTTTTACATCGAAAAAAAAAATATTTTTTATTTTTTTTTTTTTTTTTTTTTTTTTTTTTTTTTGGCCCCTGGGCCATGCAAAATCTCAGTCCTCTACCTCCCCTCCTTCCCCACTTTCCTCCTATTCCTCAGTTATCACCTATTTTCCCTATTATTCCCTTATTCTGAGGTATATTTTCGTGCTAACATTAGCGAGTTGCAAGCAGGGTGTTGTCATCACTGATGGCCATCGAGTGCAAGAGAGAGAGAGAGAGTATCGATCGACTGTGTCTCAGTGGCCTTGGGGGAAATTGGCGGGAAAGGAGTTTGCCTCACCCATAGATTATACAACTCGCGGGCTATATCTCCGATTTTGACCATCCAAACGCTGTTTTCACTCGTTTTATTGTTGTTTCAGGTTAATACCTTTATAATCAACCCATAATAGGCGCATATGGATAATTATTAATGCTATTAATGGTACAATGAATATTTTAGTGACGAAAAACCTCAAATACGTCAGCACAGGGGGAGGTTTTCATTTACCCCCGTGCGCACTTCAGAGGTTAAAAGTGTATATTATTTGGTCTCTATATAATCTGTGAATCATTTCCGATATGATAGAATTAAAGACATTTTTTCCACCAACTCATAATCAGCAAAAACGACACAAATGTCAATTAAAAACATGTTATAATATTTCCCCATCATTTTGTGTATACCGTGGGAACAAAAAAAAACAAAAATCTATCAAACGTAAATCTCCCGTCTGGGAAGCTCGGCGCAAAGACGGAGGGGAGGGTTGAAATATTTCTTTGACTATCTTATTTATTATTTATCTATGTGCTGGAAGGATATTATATTTTTCAATTCCATCACATTAGAAATGATTCAAAGATTACAAAAAGTCCAAATAAGACATAGTTATGTTAATGTATAAGGGATTTAGGTAGTGCATTAGAGAAATAGATAGATAAAAAGAGAGTGTATATCGAGGGAAAAAAACAAAACAAAAAATCTATCAAACGTAAATCTACCATCTCTGCTCGCACGGAGGGGAGAGTTGAAATATTTTGTTGACTATCTTATTTATTATTTATCTATGTGCTGGAAGGATATTATATTTTTCAATTCCATCACATTAGAAATGATTCAAAGATTACAAAAAGTCCAAATAAGACATAGTTATGTTAATGTATAAGGGATTTAGGTAGTGCATTAGAGAGATAGATAGATAGAAAGAGAGTGTATATCGAGGGAAAAAAACAAAACAAAAAATCTATCAAACGTAAATCTACCATCTCTGCTCGCACGGAGGGGAGAGTTGAAATATTTTGTTGACTATCTTATTTATTATTTATCTATGTGCTGGAAGGATATTATATTTTTCAATTCCATCACATTAGAAATGATTCAAAGATTACAAAAAGTCCAAATAAGACATAGTTATGTTAATGTATAAGGGATTTAGGTAGTGCATTAGAGAGATAAATAGATAGAGCAACGGACTTTGCTCCAATTTTTTTTCGAGCAACCCTATGGACAGAGTCCGTTAAATCCGAAATCCGTTGTATCGGGGTCCGTTAAATCGAGCGTCGACTGTATTAATATTTTAGGTCGGTCGTTTTAATCGAGACTCGTTTTATGCGAACACGTTTTATGCGGGACCTACTGTACTACATATCGGATACCTAAATGAGAAAGCAAACTATTCGATGAATGGCACTCAGCTTAAGAATGTAAACAGAGAAACCGATCTGGGAGTAACAATATCGAGTAACCTAAAACCGAGTCAACAATGTTCAGAAGTTGTTAAGAAGGCAAACAAAATAATTGGCTTTATAGGCAGGTTATTTGAGCATAAATCCAAAGAAGTTATCCTAACCCTTTACAATTCCTTAGTCCGCCCTCTTCTGGAATACTGCGTTCAATCCTGGTGCCCTTATTACCAAAACGATATAAACAAGCTAGAACGAGTTCAACGTAGAGTTACCAAAATGATACCTAGCCTAAAGAACAAACCATACGAAGAGCGTCTTTGAGAATTAAATCTATTTCCTTTAACCCAGCGCAGATTAAGAGGTGACTTAATTCAAGTGTTCAAAATCATCAAAGGCATCGACAATATGAACTGTGGTAAGTACTTCACTATCGACCAATCTATTACACGCGGGGAAACGGTTGCAAAATTATTGGTAAATCTTTTAACTCGCACGAATCTAAGAATTTCTTCTTCAATCGAGTTGTCAACTTGTGGAATGGGCTTCCCCGAAACGTTATAGACTGCATCACCGTTGATTCATTTAAACTCCGCCTAGACAAATATATCGCATCAAACCCGTGCCTGACTGCGTTTGTAAATGAATAACTTTATTTTATCCCCCCCTCAGTTACTAACCCATCTGTCCTCTACTAACTTCCAAATCCTGCCACGGACATTAGTTCCAGGGCAGTATTTCCCTTTCCAATGTTCCCTTACCCACTCTAAACCACTGTTTGGACACTTGATCCTCAGTGTTTTGGAGGACAAGCAACCTAGAAGGGTCACTAGATCTGTTGTTGCTTGATTTCCTTTGTACTCCTTTGTACCTATCACCATCACATCATCAATGTCATGTCACTATCTAGGTCCATCATACAGGTATCCAGATCTGACCATGGGATTGTGTCAGCTGTACTGAGGGAAGTCGATGCAAGGGAGGAGGTCGATGCAAGGGAGGAGATCGATGCAACTGAGATTGAACTAGCACCAGAGGATGTTCGAGGTCTGGTTGTTAGTGGTGTTGGAGTGAAGAAGGAACTAATCTTTTGTTGCTTCTTGCCGTCCAGGTAGACCTTCTGTACATTAAATCGGTCACTTTAACCCTTCAAACCCGGTTGGTACACACGTGTACCATTTTTTTTTGGCCCCAGGAACCCGGGTGGTACTACATTGTACCATTGCTTGAAAGCCTGTGAGCTTCGTGTGCGAGGCGTCGGTCCGACGCATGTAAACAACAGCCGGCTGGACCGACGCTCCGCATCTCCGGCCACAAGAAGGAGAGCGTCGCTTGTTCTTGTGTGCCTGTATGTTGTTGTTCAGTATCGAAAAGTGGTGTAAAGTGGCTGGTTTGGCCATAAAGTTATCTCCAATGAAATCATCATCACAGCTCACCCAGTTGACTTAGAGAGCTCTACTTAATGCCATTTTACAGGTAAATAACACAGCTACGCTTGGGGATGCGCGGGAATGCGGGAAGCAGTCTGATTAACGAATATACGGTAGCCTAGCCTAGACGTTTTTCGGCCAAAACACCCGGATTTCGAGGAATATTTATATAATATATAGCCGGGGTCGGAGGGTTAAAGAGGCTCGTAGAGAAAAGTCAGCTTATCATCCATTTCCTGCAACAGGTACTTCAGAATGGTATCAAAGGACTCCAGGACACTGGCTAGGCTGACCTTTGCCTCACCAGTTTCTGCTGCTTCTTCGTCTTCGTCTGGCTCTTCTTCTACAGAGCCACCGAGTACCTCTGCAACAATTTCTTCCATCAGTCCTGTGTTGATGACCTGGTAGATCGACATCTTGTTGTATCCAGTCCACCTCGGTCTCAGGAAGGTCACCCTGGTTGGCCTGCTGGAGTAGGTTGCGGAAGTCACCAGGCTCGAACCCAAGGAACCCATTATCGTTGACTTTGGGGATATCAAGCAGCTTACACCAGCCGTTCTTGAGTATGTTAAATGTCACTTCTTTCCATGCTTTTGCCCAGTTGTAGATGCAATCACGGAGGGTGTACTTCTTTAAATTTTGCAGACTTTTCTTGCCTCGTTCATCCACATATCCCTCCTCGTCCATTCCATCCTCAACTATGACAAGACACTGTTCTAGAAATTTCCTCTTGTATCACCTCTTACAACTCTCGATGATACCCTGGTCCATCGGCTGGATGACACTGGTTGTGTTAGGGGGTTTACTACAAGGTTTATATTTTATCATTTGAGCTCTCCAATTATTATGTTCCTTCCAACAACCAACTATACTCCTAAAATCGATTAATGAAATTTACAAACACATGTGGCAGTCCGTGGATTCGAATCCAGGATGCTCACACCGAAAATCAACACCTTATGCATCGCACCACGAAGACAGTTAAAGAATGGTGGACACTGCCTACGATTTATTATGCAACTTCGAATCCTGCATATCAATCTAAGCATGTGCACACATCCCAACTGCAACTCACGTAGGCTATGCATATGTGAATGGAAAGAGCAATTAATGGGGCCTTAACCACTAGGGAAGTCCTCTCGATAAATTACCCCTGAACCAATATCAATTATTATGTTCCTTCCAACAACCAACTATACTCCTAAAATCGATTAATGAAATTTACAAACACATGTGGCAGTCCGTGGATTCGAATCCAGGATGCTCACACCGAAAATCAACACCTTATGCATCGCACCACGAAGACAGTTAAAGAATGGTGGACACTGCCTACGATTTATTATGCAACTTCGAATCCTGCATATCAATCTAAGCATGTGCACACATCCCAACTGCAACTCACGTAGGCTATGCATATGTGAATGGAAAGAGCAATTAATGGGGCCTTAACCACTAGGGAAGTCCTCTCGATAAATTACCCCTGAACCAATATCAATTATTATGTTCCTTCCAACAACCAACTATACTCCTAAAATCGATTAATGAAATTTACAAACACATGTGGCAGTCCGTGGATTCGAATCCAGGATGCTCACACCGAAAATCAACACCTTATGCATCGCACCACGAAGACAGTTAAAGAATGGTGGACACTGCCTACGATTTATTATGCAACTTCGAATCCTGCATATCAATCTAAGCATGTGCACACATCCCAACTGCAACTCACGTAGGCTATGCATATGTGAATGGAAAGAGCAATTAATGGGGCCTTAACCACTAGGGAAGTCCTCTCGATAAATTACCCCTGAACCAATATCAATTATTATGTTCCTTCCAACAACCAACTATACTCCTAAAATCGATTAATGAAATTTACAAACACATGTGGCAGTCCGTGGATTCGAATCCAGGATGCTCACACCGAAAATCAACACCTTATGCATCGCACCACGAAGACAGTTAAAGAATGGTGGACACTGCCTACGATTTATTATGCAACTTCGAATCCTGCATATCAATCTAAGCATGTGCACACATCCCAACTGCAACTCACGTAGGCTATGCATAGGCTATGCAACTTAGAGGTACTGTACAGTAAAACCCCGCCCAACCGGACTAATGGGGGGGGGGGGGAAATGGGTTGAAGCCCCCCCCCCCCCCCCCCCCCCCAATGAATTATTGAAATCAGCATCTATTTTAACAGTAAGGGGCTTAACCCGGGAGCTGCGGGAAGACTCTTAAGAGTTCCCCCGGCGGACTGCGGGAAGACTCTCCTGAGTAAGTAAAACTAAAAATCAACTTTTTACATCGAAATTTTTTTTTTTTTTTATTTTTTTTTTTTATTTTTTTTTTTTTTTTTTTGGCCCCTGGGCCATGCAAAATCTCAGTCCTCTACCTCCCCTCCTTCCCCACTTTCCTCCTATTCCTCAGTTATCACCTATTTTCCCTATTATTCCCTTATTCTGAGGTATATTTTCGTGCTAACATTAGCGAGTTGCAAGCAGGGTGTTGTCATCACTGATGGCCATCGAGTGCAAGAGAGAGAGAGAGAGTATCGATCGACTGTGTCGCAGTGGCCTTGGGGAAAATGGGCGGGAAGGTAGCTTGCCTCACCCATACATTATACAACTCGCGGGCTATATCTCCGATTTTGACCATCCAAACGCTGTTTTCACTCGTTTTATTGTTGTTTCAGGTTAATACCTTTATAATCAACCCATAATAGGCGCATATGGATAATTATTAATGCTATTAATGGTACAATGAATATTTTAGTGACGAAAAACCTCAAATACGTCAGCACAGGGGGAGGTTTTCATTTACCCCCGTGCGCACTTCAGAGGTTAATAAGAATGTCACTGCCGTCAATAGGGATAACTATAGGGAGAGTTTTTTGTTTTTACAGTGCTTTATATAGTGCACATAGAATGGATCTCCGGAGGTTGAAACAAATGGAAAATTTCACTAAAATGGTCACTAATTTTCCTATGGATTTTTTTATTTTTCCCTGTTAGTTTTCATCAATATATAGTGTTTGGAAATAATTACAACCCTCGGAGAAACCGTTTTCCCCATTATACAACGATCTTAACCCTCTCACCACGGAAGGGCTCTTGAACGCCCATAAAAAAGCATATAACAGGTACCCGGAAGGGCTCTTGAACGCCCAGTGGTTGAAAGCCTGTGAGCTTCGTGTACGAGGCGTCGATCCGACGCATGTAAACAGCCGGCTGGACCGACGCCCCGCATCTCCGGCCACAAGAAGGATAGCGTCGCTTGTTCGTGTGTGCCTGTATGTTGTTGTTAAGTATCGAAAAGTAGTGTAAAGTGGCTGTTTTGGCCATCAAGTTATCTCCAATGAAATCATCATCACAACTCAACCAGTTGACTTAGAGAGCTCTACTTAATGCCATTCTACAGGTAAATAACACAGCTACGCTTGGGGATGCGCGGGAATGCGGGAAGCAGTCTGATTAACAAATATACGGTAGCCTAGCCTAGACGTTTTTCGGCCAAAACACCCGGGTTTCGAGGAATATATATATAATACATAGCCGGGGCTGGAGGGTTAACACATGCCGCCCGATAGTGGGGAGGGCTATGAAGTACAGGGAAAATGAGGGGTTAAATGGGTAAAAAGGCGATAAAAATGTATTTTAGCAAAACTTGGGGTAAGATTAGTAGTGGGCGTACCACTACCAACATACAGCATAACTCATCTATAAAACATTAACCTAACCAAACAACCTAACCTAACCTTAACCTAACCTAGTATTCATGTAGTACTAGGTTAGGTTAGGTTAGTTTCTTACAGTTTCTTACAGTAGATCCTCTGGAAAAAGGCAAACTAGGCCTGTGTATCCCGCTCAGTGCCAGTACTTGCACTACTGCGGTCGTTCACTGTGTTGGCGGCGGCAGCAGCAGACGCAACATTTTTACTATTCTGTATTTTTGCTTTATAATCAAACTTCAAATCTTGTCTTCCCCATGCTTTATCAATTTTACTTTCAAACTTCCTTATTGATTCGGAATCGACTACATACTGGGGCAGCGCGTTCCACTCATTTACCACTCTATCACAAAATGAGTTCTTTGCCTTTTCAAGCCTATTTCTTTCTTTGTAAATTTTCTTAGAGTGTTCTCTCGTTCTTGTTCCCTCCCGCATCAAGAAGATACCTTCACACACATCCTCATCATACTTTCCTGACACTATCTTAAAAGTCTCTATCATATCCCCTCTCTATCTCCTATATGCCAGTGTCGGAAGTCCCAGTGTCCTCAACCTCTGCTCATAGCCCGCATTCTTCAACGTTGGTACTAGCTTGCTAGCTCTCCTCTGCACTTTCTCCACTGCTTCTATATCCTTTACCATATATGGAGCCCACACCTGGTTTGCATATTCCAAGTGCGGCCTAACCAGCGCTGTATAGAGATTCCTGAATATTTCTTCGTCAAGTGACACAAATGTCCTCCTTATCAGCCCTACAATTCTATTTGCTTTGTTTATCTTTTCCGCTAAATGTACGGAGAAATTTTACTTATTGTCTATCACTACTCCTATATCCTTTTCTGCATTCACTTCCTCCATCGCTTCATACATGCTGTATCCTACCTTGTCTATCTTGCTAGTCCCAATCTACATGTACTTGCATTTTTTTTGGATGAAAAGGCATTAACCAATGTTCAGACCATCCCTTCATGCCCTCCACATCTCCTTGAAGCAAACCCACATCTTCCTTACTCCTCACTCTTCTATACAGCTTAGTGTCATCTGCATATAGGTACTGTATATCTCACTTCCATTGGTTATAACTTCAGGTAAGTCGTTGATAAATATAACGAACAGTAGTGGTCCCAACACAGATCCCTGAGGTACCCCACTTGTAATTTCCCTCCACCCCGAGCCTATTCCATTCACCAGTACCCTCTGTCTCCGATCTTTCAGGAAGGCTTCTATCCATTTCACAAATTTCTCCCCTATATTATAGCTTCTAACTTTCTCTATTAACCTTTTATGTGGGACCGTATCGAAGACCTTCATAAAATCGCAATATACCACGTCTATAACATCACCATCCTCCAGAGTTTGCATCCAATCATCTACCACCTGAATTAGCTGTAGTACCGTCGACCTCCCCGGCAAGAATCCGAACTGTCTCCCACTGAAAAGTTGGTTTGATTTCATATGCTCCATTATTCCTTCTCTAATTACCGTTTCCATTAGTTTACACACAGCACTTGTCAAACTGACTGGTCTATAATTTCCTGGGTCATTTCTCTTTCCCTTCTTAAATATAGCTGTTATGTTCGCCTCTCTCCAGTCCGTCGGGATTTGTCCTGTATTAAAAGATACCTCAAATAAAAAATTTAATGGCTCTACTAACATCTCACCTCCTTCCTTTATGATTCTTGGATGTATCCCATCCGGTCCCGGGGACTTAATCTGTTCATTTTTTCTATAGCCCTCCTTATTCTAGCATGGGAAAACTCTATTAGTTCTAGTGCTGGTGCCTGTTTGATGGGAATAGTAGGCACTGCATCAACCGACTCCACTGTTAGTACCTCCCCAAAGTATTTCCCCAGCACCTCTGCTTTCTCCTTATCAGTTTCTGCTCTATTCCCATCATCCAAGTCTCCTATCAGTTCTGGGATACCTACTGTTCTTGTTAACTTTTCCTGAATATACTTCCAGAATATTTTTGGATTATCCTTCACATTTCTAGCAATCTCTCTCAACCTCTCCTTCACCCCCCTCCTTGTCTCCCACCTTATTTTATTGTTTATTTGTCTGCATTCCAGATCCACTTCTTTACCTTCTATACTAGACCCCCTGTTCTTTTTTAACAATTTTAGTCTTTCCCACAATCGTTTCTTTCTTCTAATCAATGTCCAAACCTTTCTTTTCATTGGCAATTCTGGGTTCGTTCTTTTCCTCAATTTTGTTTTATTCATATATTCCCTTACTGGTACACTTTTGGATACAGCATTCTCCAGTTTAACTCTAATTTTCCTCCACATTCCTTCAGCGTCTTCACCGTTCAAGTATTCCCCCCAGTTAATGTCCAAACACTGTCTCAGCAGCTCATAATCTGCTCTATCATACATGTATATTTTTTTTTTTATTGCTTCTATTATCCCTCTCTGTTTTAATATTGCAACTAAAGCTTATACTGTACAGGCATGGTCACTCCGACCTATAGGGCTATCCACATTGACATGTTCCACTATATCCTCCTCATTGCTAATAATCAAATCAAGTACACTCCCCTGCATCCCATCTCTATATCTTGTCATCTCTGTAATATGTTGCGTTAAAAAACAATTTAAATCTTTCTGAATTGAAATCTTTTTATTTAGCCTTTAGTATACAATACAATTTTGCTTACAAATGATTTGTTAAAAAACAAAAATACTGTATATAATAATAATAATACAAAAAAATAAGGCTGAGCCTTTTGAGAGATGTCTCTCTTAAAGGCACCTGGCTATAACTCAATCTATCAAAATGCAATTGTATATAATACACTTAGTCACAGCTATGTGCCCCGGGAACTACGTGTTGTAAAGATTTTTTCTAAATTCGAAAAGGGATGTATGTAGGCAAAATATAATAACATAAAACAAATTAAATTAATGGTGATTAACCCTGAGGTCACACTCACTTCCCAGAGCTCACAGCTGATTGTTCATTATCACAATTACCCATGTAATACCATTTACAAAAATTTAATATATATAACATACATTGTACAACTATTGACTTGATGTTCAAAGGCCATACTCGCAATTATACCCACAATTCGACACAAAGACACATACGCTTCCCTAACAGTATATGCCTAATTAGTAAAGGACATAAACTTTGTTGTGCATGGAATACACACTTACACCATTCATTTAGACCTATATATGAGAACATGGTAAATAATTTACTGTAGACTATAATACTGTATATCCATTTCTATAACACAAAAAAAAAAAAAAAAAAAAATGCATACAAATGCCAACTACACATACATTATATACACCTTTACAGACAAAAATAGAAGCATGTTTATTACAAAATAGTATTCAAGCTCATTCAACCCTTTACGTGACTCTACATATATATACACACACAGCCAGCGTAAATATTATTAAAGGTTATACATTTGTCGATCTAGGTGATAGGGATGTTGTAATTATTGGTAGTATAATTGGTGATATACTTATTTTAGTAGTCACTGTTGATATCGTGTTAATAGAAAAGATTTTAATTGTCTCTTAAACCGAGATATTTCCTGTATATTTCTTAAATTTTGAGGTAATCCGTTCCACACCTTAACTCCATGATATTTTATACATGTCTGAGCTTGACTAGAAGTCATGAGAGGAATTCTTAATACATCAGCTCCCCTTAAATTGTACCTTTCATTGTTACTAGGTGTAAACAAATCAGTTCTATCAAGGTTATGCAGAATCACTCCAAGAGTTTGTAACACTCAACGTTGGAGTACCACAAACTTCAATTGTCACCGCAACTCCAGCAGCCACCAACGCCCCAACGTCAACTGCCAACAATTCAACGCCTGTAGTAGCCATTTCATCTGATGGTTCCGATACTCAAGAAACAAATAGTAACTCTCTTCCCCCTCAAGACAACTTCCGTGTTGTGAGGAACAACGTTTGCCCCAAGACCAGGAAACCCATACCGATTACCGAGTGTCAAAACCGCTTCCAGATACTCGCAGACTCAGATGACGAAGCGGAAATAGAAGAAGTCCGGCTCGTGGGAGACTCGATGATACGTGGTCAGCTCACAGAGTTTTGCGCCAGAGCACCTAAGACCAGGAAGCGTTTTTGTATCCCTGGTGGTGGTGTGGACGACGTAGTTGCTGCAGTTGACGAAGTATCTAAGCTGGCCCCTGCTAATACAATGTACGTCATCCACGTTGGATCCAACGATGTACAGCGAACCCGGTCGGAAGATTTGCTTTTAAAGTACCAGCAGCTGATCAAGTCGTTTAAGGAGAAGTCATCAAGGATCATCGTCTCAGGAATCGTCCCCCGGCTTGGTGTAGAGAGCCGATTTTACAACATAGCCAGCAGCACAAATCGCTGTCTAGCAAACCTCTGCAGGAAGGAAAACGTGGGATTCGTCGACACCTGGGACAATTTCTACTACGATGACTATTTGTTTTTGGACGATGGAGTTCATCTGAACCAGGTGGGAGCAGCACGTTTTGGGCGTCTTCTCAACGATGCGGTGAAGGATTTTCGGAGAAGAAATAGACTCACCACAGGACAACCAGGAAGGAGGACCGAAGACATCGAGGGCGGCAACCTGCGAAGGAATTAAATGCTAATCTGTCAAGAACCGCGAATTTGGATAAAGCTCCACCAACACGACCCAAATTCAAAACCGACAGGGATAACGACCGAGGACCGATGTCAGCCATGAATGTAAATGTAGATCCGATCAGAACCAAAAATTTGATTAAAGAACGTTCTGCGAGTTCTAAAACCGCAACTTTAAAGGTTTTCTATGCAAACGCTCGTAGCATACGCAATAAATTTTCAGATTTAGAGGAACTAGTGTTTACTGAAAATTATGATCTATCTATCTATCTATTGCCTGACGCCGTGATCCCCGAAGGGGTGGCCACGAACGAACCGCCCCCATGCACCTCTGTCCCCAGTCAGTCGACGCCCCTCCCCCCAACCAGCACCGCCTTCATTCATGTAGTTCCTCACTCCATCCTTCCACCTCATATTCGGTCTACCTCTCCCCCTCTGTCCCTCCACCTCGCTCTCGTACACCCTCTTAGTCATTCTCTCGCTTTCCATACGTTCCATATGGCCGAACCATCTCAAGTTGTTCCTTTTCACACTTTCCAGCACATCTACCTCCACACCACACCTCCTTCTTACTTCCTCATTAGTCTGTCTATCCCTCCATGTAATTCCGCACGCACTCCTTAAGTAATTCATTTCCACTGCTCTCACTCTTGGTCTGAGTCTCTCAACCAACGTCCATGCTTCGCTTCCGTAAGTCAGTGTCGGGATTACCACACTGTCATGCAAGGACTTCTTCACTTCCATACTGACCACCCTATTTCTTGTTACTGCTTTTAGCGTTCCTACAACCCTCTTCCCCTGTTGTACCCTCTCCCGCACCTCTTCATCCATAGTCCCATCTTTACTCAACACACTGCCCAGATACTTAAAAGAGTTGACGATCTCCATAGCCTGACCGTTCAGCTTCACCTCACACTCTGTGACTTCACCCCTTTCGAAGACCATAACCTTGCTCTTCCCCGTATTTACCTTCAAATTCCGTTTTTCGCACACTGTTCCAAACTCATTTACCAGACCCTGCAACTCCCATTCATTATCACTCATCAGAACTGTATCATCCGCAAACAGCAGTATAGGTAGCTTCCACTCAATTCCCTCCCTTTTCAGCGATACACCAACATCCACTGCTCTTGATAGTATTTCTTTCATAACTCCATCCATATATACAGTAAACAACCACGGGGACATCACACACCCCTGTTTCAAACCAACATTCAGGTCAAAGAACTCGCTCTGCTCACTCTCCACACGTACTGCTGCCTTTGCACCCTCATACATGCTCTTCACTGCTTTCAGCAACTTGCCCTCTACTCCGTATATTCTAAGTACTTTCCACAAACCTTCTCTATCCACTCTGTCATAGGCCTTCTCCAAGTCCATAAAGGCAACATACACCTTTTGTTTCTTCTCCAGATACTTCTCCACAACACAATTCAGGGTAAAAATCTGATCTACACATCCTCTTCCCTTCCTAAAGCCTCCCTGCTCGTCGCCTATCCATCTCTCCGTTCTCACTCTCACTCTCTCAATCACTACCCTACTGTATACCTTCCCTACTACGCTTAGAAGACATATTCCTCGGTGGTTACCACACACTCCTCTTTCCCCTTTTAGTCCATGAGCCAGGCCAGATATCGGTACCACCTGGGGTGACTAAACACGAATGGTACTAAAATGTTTATAGAGTGACTGTAAGTACATTAAGATATGATAGCCTTCTCGCACTGGTAGCTTAGTCTAATTTTTTTGATGCAATAGGGGCGCTACCCAAAAATAAAGATTTTTAGCGTGACGCTCGGCGTTTTCCTCATTTTCTTTAAAATCCATCACACAATCATCGCGAAACTTTGAACACCTATGTAGAATTATATTCTCTACCAGAGTTGTTCCTAGGTATTTTTCAAATTTCCTCATATTTCGGAATATACTCTATAGTTTGGGTATTTTCCTCTAAATCTAGAATAAATCCTTAAATATGGGGAACATTGAAAAATATATTCTAACAGCTCTTGTAGCTTATTTGATTCTCTACAAGAATTATTCCGATGTGTATTTCAAGTTTCTCCATATTTAGGGGTTTATTTCATATTTGGGGATTTTTTGATATATTTTGGGGATAATTTATTATTGGAAGGAGCAAACATATGTAGAGTGGTTTCCATGTAATGTGTTTGTTTGTTCATGGTTTAATGGTGATATTTTTTGCAGGTGTGTGTCGACTGTTTGACGGCAGGATGGAACCATCTGCGAGGAAGAGAGCACGGATCGACTGTATCATCCACTGCTCTGATGATGACAGCGATGCTCTGGTGTCACCACAGGATTTGGACTCCTGGAACACATTGCTCAGGGCTGCAGAAATCAGGCAGCATGATCCAGTCCTGGAAGCAGCCAAGGGCCTTGAAGAAGGAGGAATACCACACATACATTATCACCGTAAATGTCGTAGTCTCTTTACAATGAAGAAGTCACTGGATTCTATCCTTGCCAAGGGTGTCAAGATAGAATCAGCAAGCGTCGACCCCAGGAGGAGGGCATCAAGGGATGCCCCTAGTACTAGCAGGGTGTATGCCAAAGGATGTATCTTCTGCGAGAAGTCAAGCAAGTACATAAAAACAACAAAGACAAGGGAGCCACTCATACAGTGTGTTGAGCTACGAGCAGATGAGAAGATTCGCAGAGCAGCAATAAGGAAACTCAACCAGAGAATCCTTGGTTTAGTTAGCAGAGACCTTGTTGCTGCAGAGGGTCACTACCACAAGTCGTGCTACAAACTCTTCACAAAAGATGATTTCCCAGCGGCCGCCAGGTCGGGTGCAGGTGAAAATCAGGAAGAAAGCGAGGAAGCACGCTACGAAGAGGTTGAGACAGAAGCCCTCGAGGAACTCTGCTTGTATATAAGGACCAAATTATTCCCCAACCCAGAGGTACTGCCTATGACAAACCTCACATCTAGGCTTGAGAGATCCATGATGTCCCGTGGTATTATCCAACTGAAACCAGCGACAAAGAAACATGTTCGCCGAAAGATTGAAACCGAGTTTGGAGAATCACTACGCTTTGTCCCAGATGAGAAAGGAAAGCTTCTAATCTATCCACGCAGCCTCTCAATGGACGACCTTGCCCGGCAAGCACACAAACTGGCAAAAGACCTGCAAGAAGCAAGAGCAGCTAACTCTGACGATGTCTTAACCAAAGCAGGAATGCAGCTGAGGAATGAGATCAATAAACAAGATGCGAGTCAGCCATGGCCTCCCGATACAGATCAGAATGTCATTCCTGCAGCAGTCACTCAATTCCTGCACACCCTGCTGACAGGAGAGTGTGAGTGTGAAACTCCCTCTGAAAGAGCTCAACGTCTTGCCACTTCCTTTGGCAGTGACTTGGTCTTTGCTGTTACCAGTGGCAAGACAAAACCACCCAAGCACGTACTGCTGACCAATGCTGTAAAGTCTTTGACAGGAAACACAGAACTGATCCGAACTCTGAATCGTCTTGGTCACTGTGTGTCTTACTCAATGTTTGAGGAGATCGATACAGCCCTTTGTATCCAGAAGCTGGAATGCTCAAAGGATGACATTCCACTGCCAGCAAACATCTACCCTGGTGTGTTCACAACCCTGGCCTGGGATAACATTGACCGACTTGAAGAGACCCTAAGTGGAGCAGGTACTTCTCATAGAGTCAATGGCATTGCTGTCCAGTCCAAGGTTGCAGGCTCTGTGCCAGAGAAAGTCCTGCCAGAGATTACCAAGTCCAAGATAAGAAGCATCACTCAGACATCATCAATGCTGCCAATATACAATGTTGGGCGGCGGGCAGGGCCACCTAGGATTGAGACTGCGTATGTCGACACTACCAAGGAAGTCCAGGATTCAAAGACAAAGAACCATATCTGGCTTCTTACTCGAATGTCAGACCATGAGGACCAGTCCATCAGCAGTTGGACTGGGTTCAACATCAAAATGCGCAGAGACATTGCAGTGATTCAGGACACTGTAAGCTACCTGCCCACTATCAATGCTCCCGCAACAGAAATGTCCACCGTTAATGAAATCTTGGAACAAACGCATGCTATCATGCAGTCCTTACAGCTTAACAAGATTGTGTGCGTGTTTGATCAAGCACTCTATGCCAAAGCTGCCGAAGTTATCTGGAAACAAGAGAACAGAAAGCTCAAAATGAGTGATGTCTTGGCTCATCCCCTTGGGCCTTTGCCTTGGGCACTTGCCAGCGGTGATGGGTCTCTCCGCAAGACCAACAAGGCTGCCCTAGCAAAGGAGTTAGAGAGGAATGTTTCTCCTGCAGAAGTGATACCCGAGCCCTCTGCTACCATAATTGATGGGATGAGCCTGGTCCACAAACTGAAGGGAAACGACAAAACTTTTTCACAGCTTGCAGGTACAGCACTGAGTCACGCTGTTCATGAAGGTGCTAAGAGCAGGCGCATTGATGTTGTGTTTGATATCTACAAGGAGACATCCATCAAGGATGCAGAACGAGCCAAAAGAAGTGCAGGCACAGGAATTCATTTCAAGAACATTCAACCTGGGCACAACATCCAGCAGTGGAGAAAGTTACTCGGTAGTTCCTCCAACAAGGCAAGTCTTATCAAGTTCTTGGTAGAAGAATGGAAGGCACCACAGCACAGGGAGAAGCTCAAGGACAAGGAGCTGTATGTCACATGTGAGCAGCGCTGCTTCAAGATCACCAAAGAGCAGTGGGAAGAGGCTCCTGAGCTTAAGTCAACTCAAGAAGAAGCAGACACACGCCTTCTTCTCCATGCACTTCATGCAGCAGAATCTGGGAACAAGTCTGTCATCATCACTGCAGAAGATACAGACGTCATGGTGTTGTGTCTTGGCATGTGCCACAAGATCCCATCCCATCTGTTCCAGAAGTGCGGGACGAAGAACCGGACAAGATTCCTGGATATCACCACACTGAGCCGCACACTGGGAGGCAGCGTGTGTGATTCATTGATTGGTATGCATGCCTTTACAGGCTGTGATACCGTCAGTGCATTCGCTGGCCGAGGGAAGATGACGACACTCAAGCAGGTGAAGATGGACAAGACATACCAGGATGCTTTTCACGAACTTGGACGCTCATGGGAAGTGTCTCCTGAACTCTTTGAGAAGCTACAGGAAATCACCTGCCACATGTACCTACCATCTACCCACACAACTAAGGTAAACAAGCTTCGGTATGAGCTGTTCTGTGCAAGACGTGGAGAGGTAGAGTCTAGTCAACTCCCTCCTTGTGAGGACTGCCTCTTCATGCATGCACTGCGTGCAAACTACCAGGCTGCGATCTGGAGAAGTCTTCAGAGCCAGCCATTTGTTGCGAACCCAACAGACTGCGGTTGGATGACAGATGAGGACGGTAAGCTTGCCGTCAACTGGATGCGAGGCTCACCAGCACCAGATGCTGTTATGCAGCTACTGTCTTGCAAGTGTGTGCGGTCATGCGAACTCCCTAAGTGTACTTGCCTCAGCAATGGTCTAAAATGCACGGACATGTGCAGGTTACAGACATGTCAGAACAAGGCTATTGAAGAAGAGCCGGTGGCACAACAGTCAGATTCCGAGTCTGATGTAGATGATATTTAGGAGTAGTAATTTGCCATAATAGTATGTACAAGCCCATGGCATGCTTAGTGTGTATTTACAGGACTTGTATTAAATGTGACAATTACTATATGCATTTTGTTGACATTTAGGCATTCCTGTCCCCAAATTTGACATTTTTAAAAATTTCGGAATTTTCGGTAGGGTATGTCTATTCAAGAAGTGATAACGACCATTAAGCTACCAATGTGCAAGGGCTATCATATCAAAACATAAACTAGAGACATGTAGCAAGCTAAAAACACCTAAGAGAATTAGTCACCCCGGGTGGTACCGATATCCCAAAATTCGGGTCTTGGCTCATGGACTATTTGCCCTTATATAGGGGGACTATTATGCCAGTCTTCCAGTCATCGGGTGCACTCTGATGTTAAATTATGATGTGATTGGTATAACAGAATCTTGGCTCAATACAGTAGATAGAGACTTTTTAGCAGAGTATTCACTTCCCGGTTATGTAATGTTTGAGAAAAGCCGAGTAAATAAAAATGGAGGTGGCGTTTTATTTTATATCAAAGAAAGTCTTAACCCGACCCTCTTGTCAAAACCTCAAATTGTGAACGTCGACACATCTTTTGTGCTAATAAAGAATAATAAAGGTACAAAAATAATACTTGCATTAACCCCTCCAACCCGGATGACCTCATATACGCCCATAACATACTCGGCCCGCGCAACCCGGATGGCCTCATGTACGCCCCTTGCTTTCGTGCTTGATTTTCGAAAGCCGCGCGCACATTTTGTGATGATTGGGCGGTAGGTGGCGCCACCCGGCGTCAACGACGCCACAACAACAGTATCTACCCCGACGCCATCATGGACAGTACACCAAATAGTGATTCCGCCGTGTCCGACATCGTGCTTCCTACGACGCCCTTGATAGTGCGTCGTGCCTTACCCCGACGCCATCGCCTAAATGTGTTATCTCCCGGAGGTATTGAGACGACTTTGAGACTTTATGAGAAAGCTGATGCCAAGCATAAGATTGATGAAGAAGTGAGTGACCACTCGAGTAATTATAAGTCGAGTGATTATGGCCATGAGAGTGATAAAGAACAATTCCTGGGATTTGCGAAAGAATTTGAGAGTGATGAGAGTGATGAAGGTGATGTACGTGATGTACCAGTTGTTGAGGAAGCTGGTTTACCTCAAGAAAGTGAACTTGCGAGAGTGAGTGAGTGGGAGAGTTCAAGGTCACAAACAAAATTTCGCATAAGTGACACGACTCCAAGCCCTTCCCCAGGTAAATCGCCTTTCAAGCTCCATTTCTACAAGTTAAAAATACTTGAAAAGGCGGCCGCGGCAGCTAGGGAACAAGCTAAAATACTTGGTGAGGATGAGGCTGTGAGTGAGGGTCAGCGTGGTGACCCTTCTCGACCGCCATTGTCTCCCTTATCTACCCACGCCACCCAAGATGACCCGGATGCCCCGCATTCTTCCCCACCACCCCCACCATTGCCAAGGGTTGAGGACCCCCCACTTTCGGCCTATTTGCCTCCTAGGTCCCCCGACAGGAGACATACTGCTGCCGAAAAGGGGAAAGGTAGAAAATATACCAAGAAAATGAAGAAAAGTAAGAGAGTTTTGTTTGAGGCTCCCGCGGCGGCGTCCACCCCTGCCGGCCCCAGCCATACGTCCCCGCAACTTTCCCCACGGTCCTCCCCACCTCTCCCGCCTTCAACATGTCTTCCTGCAGAAGTATTTGAGGTCGCATCACCAATACCTGGGCCTAGTGAAACGGAATCATTGCTTTCTGTGACTCGTCGCAGGCCAAGGAGCCCGGGACCTCTGGAGGACACAGCCTCACCTGTCACTCCTTCCCCACCTCGCCCACCCGCACGCCGCCCACGCATCACTGGTTCCCCGCCAGATTATGTGGGGGCCACTGATGATGAAGGGCACCGCTCTGAAGACTCTGGCCATGATTACATAGGTCCACCGTCAGGGCAAGATGACCACTCTGACGATGACGATGACTATATGGACATCGACGACCCTCGACCCACCCGCTTGGCCCGGCTTCGTGCTGCCCGTCTTTCTGCCCGCCGCCCTGGCCGCCGCCCTGACCGACGCCCTCGCCGCCGCCCTAGGGCGCGCGCCTCCCGAGTTGGCCGTGGGCGTACTGGGCTACCAGTTGGAGCTCCTCGTCAGCGTAGACAAGACCCATTCTACGTTTTTCAATGGCAGGACGTAGTTGATGGGGATGGATACAACCCTGATGTGCCAGCTTTTGATGAGGCACTGGAGGGTTCAGGCATTACCCCCAATTTTCCTGCAGGCCCCAATGCTCCACCACACGAACTATTTGAGGCATTCTTTGATGAGGAGGTGGTAGGCTATGTTGTCAAAGAGACAAACAAGCAGCACCAATTCCAGGTACACTTTTTGGGCAAGGTGACCAAGGGCCATATGAGGAAGTGGACCCCAGTGACTCCTCAAGAATTCATGGTGTTCCTGGCACTCACCATGCTAATGCCTCATGTCAGGAAGCATAGGTTGCCTGACTATTGGATCACCAATGATCTGATTTCAACCCCTGCCTTCGGGAAATATATGGCTCGCGACCGGTACCTTGATATCCTCGCAGCGCTCCATCTTGTCACCAACACCGACGTCCACCGCCCAGACAAGCTGTGGAAGATTAGGACGTTGTATGAAATGATGCGAGACCGCTTCACCTCCTACTTCAAGCCCTTCCGCAAGGTCGTCATTGACGAGTCTCTTGTGCTGTTCCGGGGAAAACTCAGCTTCCGGCAGTACATCCCCTCCAAAAGACATCGCTTTGGCATAAAATTCTTTGTGCTGTGCGACTGCACAACTGGCTATGTCCTGGACTTCCTGGTGTACAGCGGGAAGGAAGGGGACGTGCTTGTGGACCCCCTCATTGGATTTGGCGGAGCAGTGGTGCAAGCCATGATGGACCGCTACTTCCATAAGAATCACGTCCTCTACACGGACAACTATTACACGTCCCCCACTCTCTCACAGTACCTGCATGAGCGCAAGACAGGGACTGTAGGCACAGTACGAGGGAAAAGGAAGGGCATGCCAACTTTCCCTGCAAAGACCAAAAAAGGTGATGTCTTCAGGAAGAAGTCGGGGCCCATTCTGGCTATCCACTGGCACGACCAGCGGAAGGTCAACCTCCTGACCACCATCCACAAGGGGGAAATGGTGGAGACTGGCAAGGTGGATCGCCGCACCCAGGCCAGGGTGACCAAGCCCGATACTGTCCTGGACTACAATGTCAACATGAGGCTGGTGGACAAGTCCGACATGCAGATAGGCTTCATTGACTGCCTGCGTACCTCGTGCAGATGGTACAAAAAGTTCTTTCTGCATATGGTGGACATGTCAATTCTGAATGCCTATAATATATACAGGCTTCGGAATGAGAACCCACCCCTGAAGTTCAATAGCCTGCGGAGGTTCCAAAAGCAGGTGTTGACGGGGCTCCTGGAGAAGTATGCTACGCCACAGAGGGCAGTGGCACATCCTGGGCCCGCCGTTATCGACCGCTTGCAGTCTGCTCCATACCTGCTTAGGCACCAGCTTGGTTACTTTCCTCAGAATGCAGCAGGAAGAACAAATCAGAAGCGGTGCCATGTCTGCTACCACAGCAGGGTGAGGCCGCACCCAGGTAAAAAGTCAACCACGGAGTGTGTGGAGTGCAAGGTGGCACTCTGTGCTGTAGGGTGCTTCGCTGCTTACCACACCAAGCAGGAGTTCTAATAATCATACTGAAATTGCCAAATAAAATGACAATATGTACACTATAATTATATATAGGCAAAAAGTGGAAGAAAACCAATGTATTATAATAAAAAAGTCAAGTATTATGAGAAAATTGATACAAATACAATTCCACCATAATAATATGTGAAAGTGACACATATGTATATACCAAGTGACATTCATATGATTAGAACCTATAGAAATATATAAATCAGTGAAAAAAGACACAATAAATTGTATATAAAACGTTTACAAATCATATAACTAAGTGAAAGTGACACAAGACCTAAGATTTGATGGCCAAAGTATAATAAACACCTGTGATAATGAATAATCAGTGCCTAATACAACAATAACCTACCTCAATTACTAATAAAATGTACGGTATCGAGTGAAAATGAGCATTATCAGTGACAGTGACACTCTCTAAAGCATATTTGTCAAAGTGAAAGTGACACAAGACCTAAGATTTGATGGCCAAAGTATAATAAACACCTGTGATAACGAATAATAAGTGCCTAATACAACAATAACCTACCTCAATTACTAATAAAATGTACGGTATCGAGTGAAAATGAGCATTATCAGTGACAGTGACACTCTCTAAAGCATATTTGTCAAAGTGAAAGTGACACAAGACCTAAGATTTGATGGCCAAAGTATAATAAACACCTGTGATAACGAATAATAAGTGCCTAATACAACAATAACCTACCTCAATTACTAATAAAATGTACGGTATCGAGTGAAAATTACCAATATCAGTGAAATTGATACCCTAATAAACATATTTTATATAATTGGCCTCAAAATAACTAGAAAATATCAAAACAAACATCACATTCTCAATATCAAACACTAAAATCGTCTAAGGGAGATAAATACTTTGGCGCGGCGAGCGGCTAGGTGCGTCGTAGCCAGGGCGGGCCGACGCTTTCGGACGCGTGAGGAAATTCCCGCATAAAAAAGCACTCGTCTTCCCGCGCTCACCATTATGCAACCAGAGGGGCTAGAGACCTCTACTAAACGCCATTCGACAGAGGAAGGTTTGTGGAACATTATTTTTTTTTATTCACAACATTACATGCAATATTCATTCTTTTACAGAGTAGTTAACATAGGTAAAAAATCCTCAAAACCCCCGGTACAGGAGTACAGTCATAAGCTATAGCCCCCGGGGCTGGAGGGTTAAGGCTCCATAATAGCTTTCAAAGAAATAGATGGTCGATATGGCGATATCTCTTACTACAGGATCTCTACCTCTGATTATACTGGAAGAAAGTGGTTTTACTGTACATTATAATGTAACTGTTTATCTTGTTATGGTTATATATCATTATAACATTGTATGGACATTTGTGATTAGAATAAATTATTTTACTTATTTTGTTTACAGGGCCCAGGTGCATCGGTTGGGTTGGGTGGCCCCCCTGGTGAGGAGAACCCGGAGCAAGTGGGTGAGGGGAACCGGGAGCCAGAGGTTATCACACAACAGCACCATCCCCTCACCACCACCACCTGCCCTCCTTCACCACCACCTCCACCCTCGGACTCTCCCTCACATAGGTATGTATGTATGTATGTACACACATTGTACAGTATACTGTGTAGGGTAGGATCATTAGTATCCAATCAAAAAGTGCTATTTACTGATTTTGGTTGCCAATTTCAACAAGAATTTAATACAAAAATACTTTTGTTTACCCTTTAACACCCACACCAGTAATGAAAGTTTATATTAAGAGTAATGTCAAGTGTCTGTGAAACATATTTTTGTTTATATATATTTTATATTACCTGATTGGACTTAATGGTAATACTGTACCGCTAAGTCCAATCACTTGGCAGCTAATTCCAATCATGTACCATTAATAATCAAAATATGTATATTATACCTATTCCCTTTAGTATATTATTTTGCAACATAAAACCTACATTTTGTCTAATTTATTTCAAAATATAACCTTTATTTTGCCCTTAACCCTTGGGATCCGGGGGGCCTCATATGAAGTTTGGTATTTTCAAACTTCATAATTCAGTAGCTACTGATTGAGACCACCTAGAGCAGTCAATTGTTTTGCAAATTGTAGAACGTTTTCTTGTCTGTAGACTGCCGTTGAGATGACTTCGCTACATTGCGTGGATGCCGAGTTCTGATTATTATATCGGCGACTTTTTAGCTGCGCATTTTGCCTCGTATGAGGCCTCCCGGATTCCAAGGGTTAATGACGAAATTAAGCAAAATTAATTTTTTGGAAAAAATAAATAAAAGATGAATAAAGATGATATTAATGATTTATTAACTTGTAATGATGATAACAAATAGAAAACTATCAGTATTAGTACCCCTTTACATACAAATAATTATTTTAATGGCTAGGATACTTTATTCTGATAAACCCTTTCAGACACAATAGACGCAATTGTAATTTTTCTCCCGTTTCTTATGGCAACCCGTAAGGAAATTAATTTGTTATCAGCTTACAAAATATCTATTTATTTGTCCTTTTTAAATATATGATAATATATTGACAAGGAGAGGTGATTGGATACTAAACCCAAAATCCTTGATGTGTTAGTATCCGATCACAAAATATTTTCCTTTCAAAATGCTTCACTTTGTGTTACATATTATTATTTTTAATTTTACATGTCTTACAGGATTAATAATTTCCCTAGCACCTATATTTTGTTATATAATGTGGTGTGTTAGTATCCGATCACTGATCCACCACTGTGGTCGACTGGTTGACCACTGTGGTCAACCGATCCACCACTGTGGTCAACCGATCTGTTGCCACTGTTGCTAGAATTAGGTGTGGCTGGGGGAAGTTCAGAGAACTGCTGCCAATCCTGGCCATGAAAAGAATGCCTCTCCCCCTGAAGGGAAAGGTGTATGCCTCATGTGTTAGAAGTGCAATGACGTATGCCTCAGAAACATGGGCCGTTAAAGTAGAGGATATCAACAGAATGGAACGTAATGAGATGAGAATGGTGAGATGGATGTGTGGGGCCAGGCTACAGGATAGAATAACAAATGTTGAGCTGAGGAGACGTTTAGGTATAAAGAGTATTAGTGAGGTGATCCGTACAAGTAGACTGGGATGGTATGGACATGTGGAGAGAATGGATGAACAAAATTGGGTGAAAAAATGCAGGTCTGTGATTGTGGAGGGAGCTGCACCAAGGGGTGGACCGAGGAAAACCTGGGATCGGACTATACGTCCCGATCTTAAATCTAAGAACTTGACAAGTGAAGCAGCCCTTAACAGGGTTGCCTGGAACGCCACCATTAGGACAAGAGACAGAAACTGCACGTATGTGTGGAACACTCAATCTTAAAATGGTATGTATGTATGTATGTATGTATGTATAGAGCTATTCTCTACAAGAATGCACTAAATCGGACAGGTTGGAAGACGGTTGCCAAACAGGAATTTCTTTTCTCCTGTGACATCGAATATAGTTCACACCAACAATCATCCCATACAGTAGAGACTTGTTATTGGCACTGTCTCCTCATATCCTGAGATTCATATAGACACTAATTAGCATGAACTTAAAGATAGCTATAATTAAGGAACATCCTGTTCTTAACATTAATCTTCCATTGCAAACCCCAATGCACTTGAATAAATTAATGAAAGCATATGGTCTTCCCGGGATTCAAATTCTGGACACCACACCCCCAGAACATAAGCATCTAAACCATTACACCACCAACACAGTTTAGCAGGTAATATTTAGGCAAATCAATAGTTTACCTGCACTCTAGCTCATATACTGTGTATATTTAAGTTCTATCTATCTGTTGCCAGATGCCTTGATCCCCAAGGCATCAGATGAATCGCCTCCATGCACCTCTGTCACCCGTCAGCCAGTGCCCCTCCTCCCACTCAACACCACTTTCACCCATATACCTCTCAGCTCCATCCCTCCACCTCACTCTTGGTCTGCATCTCCTTCTTTACCCTCACTGTCATGCATGCTTTTAATAATGTTCTCACTATAAGCTCCACATAACCAAACCACATCAAGGTTTTGCTCTTCACACTCTCTGACACAACATTCACATATTTCTATATTTGTCTGTCTATCCACAGGCGCTTGAGAAGGCAAGTCAACGCCAGTTTTCTTTAAGGATATAATATAATGACAAGGTATGCAACCAAACTCTTTGGTGGTATGCAGGGAAATATTCAGCTTTACATAGCCTATTTCATTTGAGAGAAGGAAGTTGTTCAGTCCTAGAGTCGTGGAAGGTTAGGATTTTGTATGTTATATATTGATAAAGGAAGTGTTAATTTGCACAGGAATGGATTGTGAATAAAACATATTTTTTACGATTAACTGTCATATATCCCCATGATGCAGTAATATAAATGTATTACAAAGTACTTCAGACATAATTATTAGAAAAGTTGGTTAAGATGAACAAAGTACTTTACAGTACAGTACAGTACCTGTATACTGTTTGTTGTTGTTGTTGCTGTTCCCCAAGCTGCCTGGCCGAACAGCCCCAAGGCCCCGAGCAAGGCCAAGGCCATAACCGAGCGCCCCCACAGAACCCTCCCTGCCGACCACAATAAAGCCTGGGTGACCGAAGCCACTCCATGACGGGGAGCTGAGGAGGGTGCGGAAACGCCCGGGAAACCAAAGCCCCACCCTGTGCCCCTCAGCAATTATGAAGAGAAAATTATGGGGCAAAGGAAAAATATGACGCTTTGGCTTCCAATATTGGTAGATTGGGAGGTCAATCCATGGAAGAGACGCCGTCACTTGAGATCTAGAAAATATATAAGTAAAAGGAAAAGTCAGAGTAAGCTATGGGTATGGCAGAGATCGCTCAGTTCTAGACCAGCCCATTACCACATGACTAGAACCCAATCCTCTCAGCAACAGCTAGGAAAGGTCCTAGAAAGCTGCCTTTGGCGGGGGGATAGCTCCCCTATTTCAATCCCTTTCGGGGTTGGGCACCCGCAATGTATACTGTTTGTAACCCATACTGGTATATAACTTTTTTTATAATAATAATAATAATAATAAGCATGTTACTTATTTCTCATAAGCGCCAATTTTTCCGAAGAATTCACTAGCGCTCGAAAAGAGAAAGAAAAAAGAACAAAAATCAATGCATCAAAAGAAGGCTTATATACAACACACATTTAACAATCACTAGCAGTGGCAAAATAGCCTAAACTCTATAGCCATCTGTCATGACACCTCTCTCAAGATCATAGCTTCTCTCAAAGAGAAAAGTCTTAAGTTGTCTCTTGAAGCATTCAACAGAACTCAGTTGTCTCATGGACAGCGGCAACCTGTTATACAACCTCGGAGCCATGTAGGAGAATGACCTCTCAAAGAAAGAAGACTGCTGGAAAGCCCTTGGTTCATCAAGACGAAAAGGGTCATTGTCATGACGCACAACTACACCATGGTGTGCCGGTGGGCGCCTGAGCAGCTCCGCAAGGTACCTAGGCTCACCAAATTTGAGAACCTTAAAAGTCACCAAACACAACTTAAATTCTATTCTTGCTCTTACTGGCAGCCAGTGCAGTTCTATGTGAAGAGATGTAGTAGGAGTTCTAGGTGGAACACCAAAAATTAGTCTTGCGGCCCTGTTAAGAACAGACTGAACTTTCTTCAAAATATAATTTAGAAGACCCACCAACAGGGCATTGCAATAATCAACACGAGAGAAGACCAATGAGTGAACCAACGTCAGGAGGCAACGTCTGGTTATAAACGTCTTCACCAAATAGAGATTTCTGATGTGCAAGTAACAACTTTTAACTATCTGGTTTACATGCTCTTTGAAATCTAATCGGGAGTTCACATATACACCCAGATTTCGAACAGAGTTGGCCGGTCGCAGCTGAGATCCACCCACATTGATGGAGAGGGCACCTACTATATCATCAGCTCTTCTATTTCCTCGGATGATGAGAATATCAGTTTTACCATCATTTAGTTTAAGTTTTCTCGCTCTCATCCACTTCTTGATATCAGACATCAACAATTCCATCTTACTCCGTATATCAACTATATTTGTGATTCTCACATAAATCTGGGTGTCATCTGCATAAAAGTGAAAGGTGACATTATGTGCACGAAGCAGAAGAGACAAACTGCTAATATAAATTATAAATAGGATAGGACCTAAAACTGATCCCTGCGGAACACCATACTGCAGCATAAGCCAAGAGTGTGAGAGGGTAGAAATCTGTATTTAACTTATGTAAAACCATTCTGTACAGCGTGAGTCGAGAGTGTGACACGAGCTCTGTGAGTGAAGACACCACCACCTATGTCTCCTGTCTAACCCAAGAAGCTGTCACCCCAAGCCAGGACGAACACAACCACCTGTTATCCCAGAACACCCAACACTCTAACGAGTCTACCCTCAATTCAGGTCAGTTTGTGGTGGGAAATTGATTAACCATTTTACTTATGACTGAGCTTCTCCCTCCCTCTGAATTGGTGTCTTGACTTGCAACCTGTCTTGTTAAACATACAGAACATCATAATCCTCCAACCCTTTATTCTTATTACTTTAACATTATATTTTTATTTTATTGTTGGGATATTCATTTTGAAGTAAATTTGTTGTTAATGTTTCTTATCACTATTGATATCTTATGCTGGATAGTTTTAATGGGCTACTGAAACCTTTACACTTTTTTAATTTAGATATTAAAGGATAAAGTTTACAGCATTTTTACAGTTTCTTTTTCAATTTAGTTATTTTTGTCTTGAGTACTATAGGCTTATGCTACTTCTGGTTCTTTAGCTTGTTTTATAATCAATATAACACAAAATTTGTATTATAAGTTTCATTATTTGATTATTAAAATAGTTTTAATTTATATATATATACAGTACTGTACGGTACCGTGCTTTTCTATATATTTACTAGCTTATATTTACTTACTAGTCTACACATTTTTCATCGTGAGAAATATAAGCAAAGAGCTGTTATAATTATTTTGTTCTTAATAGTGAAGGATAGTTTTAACAACTTATCATCCTGTGATGGGACGTGTACCGTACTAGATATCCTTACTTCTTATATTTATACTACAGTACAGTGGGCCCCACAAGGGTGCGGTTACCTTAGTCCGAGACATGCGCGCACCCTTGTAAAACGCACCCTTGGAGCTTAAGAACCTATGGGAAATTCACTATGTAGTCCGGGGACTCTTCAAACTTACCCTTTTTTCGCCCAATAACCCCTGAAAAACATGAACTAAGGAAAGAATACCTGTACAGTATAGAAATGTGATTAGATATTAGATAGAATAGGGGTATTACACTCACTTTGGATGGTTTATGTATGCGTGGAGGTTGGGATGTTGGTCTGACTGAGGGTCCGAGGCTGCCCCCATGCCCACACCAAAATATCTACCCACATTTGCCTGTTTCTCACCTCTAGCCAACATGTCTAGTAACTGTTTTTTCTGTTCTAAATCAAGAACTTTCACTTTTGTTTTGGTGGGTAACACGATCGCCCTGGGCAGTGGGTTAGGGGCAGCAGGTGTAAAATGCCCCCATGTGGGCATGGGGGCAGCCTCGGACCCTCAGTAAGACCAACATCCCAACCTCCACGCATACATAAACCATCCAAAGTGAGTGTAATACCCCTATTGATGGATGTGTGGGGCCAGGCTACAGGATAGAATAACAAATGTTGAGCTGAGGAGACGTTTAGGTATAAAGAGTATTAGCGAGGTGATGCGTACAAGTAGACTGGGATGGTATGGACATGTGGAGAGAATGGATGAACAAAATTGGGTGAAAAAATGCAGGTCTGTGATTGTGGAGGGAGCTGCACCAAGGGGTGGACCGAGGAAGACCTGGGATCGGACTATACGCGCCGATCTCAAATCCAAGAACTTGACAAGTGAAGCAGCCCTTAACAGGGTTGCCTGGAATGCCGCCATTAGGACAAGAGACTGAAACTGCACTTATGTGTGGAACACTCAGTCTTAAAATTTTATGTATGTATGTATGTGTATTCTATCTAATATCTAATCACATTTCTATACTGTACAGGTATTCTTTCCTTAGTTCATGTTTTTCAGGGGTTATTGGGCGAAAAAAACGCACGCTTTGCTTTTTTCGCACCCTTGGATTATAAGCAGCACACGGACATCTGCCGCACGGTTGGAGAATCGCACCCTTTTAGTGCGCACCCTTGCGGGGCCGACTGTACATTTATTTTTAGGGTCCTCCATTAAATCAATGCAGTCTACAGGGTGTCAAACGAAAGCGAAGTCCTTTCTTATTAGTCTTTATCATTGTATTGAGCAAAGATGAAATTGTGCTTTATAGTTCAAATTATACCTTGGAAGTGATAAAATGGTCAAAACAATACTATGTTATGTTAATGCTCCTGTATTCCTGCTCATACTCATTCAAGTCTTCAAACAAAATTGCTCCGGTTTGACACCCTGAATACAGATCTATAGTGTTGTAAAACAAAATTTAAAAAATTATTTAAACACATTTATAGTAAAGTGCTTTGTTCCTCTTCCTTCCTATCTGTTACGTGCTGTAGCTACCTATACTCTTTCATTTATAGTAAAGTGCTTTGTTCCTCTTCCTTCCTATCTGTTACGTGCTGTAGCTACCTATACTCTTTCATTTATAGTAAAGTGCTTTGTTCCTCTTCCTTCCTATCTGTTACGTGCTGTAGCTACCTATACTCTTTCATTTATAGTAAAGTGCTTTGTTCCTCTTCCTTCCTATCTGTTACGTGCTGTAGCTACCTATACTCTTTCATTTATAGTAAAGTGCTTTGTTCCTCTTCCTTCCTATCTGTTACGTGCTGTAGCTACCTATACTCTTTCATTTATAGTAAAGTGCTTTGTTCGTCTTCCTTCCTATCTGTTACGTGCTTTAGCTACCTATACTCTTTCATTTATAGTAAAGTGCTTTGTTCCTCTTCCTTCCTATCTGTTACGTGCTGTAGCTACCTATACTCTTTCATTTATAGTAAAGTGCTTTGTTCCTCTTCCTTCCTATCTGTTACGTGCTTTAGCTACCTATACTCTTTCATTTATAGTAAAGTGCTTTGTTCCTCTTCCTTCCTATCTGTTACGTGCTGTAGCTACCTATACTCTTTCATTTTAACAGGACGAGAAAATGTCATGTCCATATACAGTAATGGTGATCAAGCTGTGACTTGATTTTATCAATGGAATATATAGTAAATTATGAATCCAAACTAATAAAATGAAGCAGAGATGTAGCAGCTTCTTTGTAATTATGTGTCAGGAAATCCACTGCTAAGGGATGACATTTCTTGCCCGGTTAAGCTGAACAGTGTATTTTTGTCTGTGGTAACTGTCTGACTCTCTGGTCTAATTGAACGTGTTTGTTTCCAGCTTCTGATACTGTCGCTCAGAACAGCTCCCATAATGGGGCTAAAAAAGGTATTCTGTAGTGCATCTATTGTATTGTTTGGAGTTTTGACTTCCTTCAGCTGAGTGCACCTCACACTTCTTACCAACAAACTTTGTTTTACCATAGTATAGAAACCTTCCATACGACACAATTAATTGAATTAAAATATATTTTAAGACATGCAATATTGATATCCTAATACAGTATATTAGTGGATCACCATATCTTGTGTTTTGTTATTTGTGTAGTAAATCTGTGAGACCTTCAACACCCAAATATATTGACTTGTGGTGATGCTTAGTAATTTAGAAAGTATATACTGTATTAGTACACTACATTATTATTGTTATATATAAACAAAGTTTCTAGATCCTACTGAACTACTGTCCTTATAAAGCTAGAACTAGTACAGTACGGTACTGATGATACTGTAAAAATAACATCTTGAATTTAAATACAAATAGATCATTACTGGTATCATACAGGTATTAATTTAGAATACATTTTGTAATACAGTATACAGTAGATATAATGTACAGTATATTATATATACCGGTACTGTATATTTTTGTCCACTTCATTTATGAGTTGTTGTATGTAACACAATCACTGCCATTTTCTTCCTCTTCATAATCTGGACTTTGTATTAAAATGTAAAACTTGCAAACTAAACAAACCAAAATTGGGACAAGGACAATATAAAGTCAAATTAAATTATCAAAATCGCTATGTGGAAACAACGCTTACTAAAATGAAAACTATTAAATAAAAGAACACAATCCACCACATAGGGTGTACATTACTACATGAGCAAGTTAATCTGTTTCCCAAGCAAACTAATCGCACATATAACAACGCACTATCGTCACGTTAAAGGAAGTAGTCAAGTTTGGGAAGTCCGGGACGTTCTGGCAAATTTTACTAAACTCTGCATGAATAAAGAAACTAAATGTTAAATGTCAAAATATTATTTAAAATCAAATTTGCAACATGACAAGACATTAACAATAGTACAAAATACAAATATTGATAAGATATCTATACTATTACAAAATAATATATAAAATACAGTACAGCACTCACTAACGATAGTGCTATCGGGTAGGTACCTGTAAGCATAGCATGCCTCAAGTGACCCCTATCAATAACTACCCTACAAATAACCTACATTTATAGCACAAATAAACTAAGGAAATCGCAAAAGTAAGCAATTGATACTATCGACAATGAATACATATAATATAAAGACAAATAATTGCAAAATATGAAGTAACAACAGATTTAAACAAAGAGTACTCTTAACAAGAACAATAAATTTAAAAAATCATCAATATTAATATTAATAATAGAAAAAGAAAAAGATAAACAATAAATACAGACAAAAAACAATAAATACAGACAAAAAGTAAGCAGAGGTTATACAAGAAACTTCAAGTTAAAAAGGCTTGATTAAAATTATTGATGTCAAATTTTAGAATACAGTCACAATAATTGACCCTAAAAAGATTAAATTTATGGAACAATTTACTTGCCTCAAAACCTCTGTCCACTCTCTCCAACTCTGTCCAACCTCTATACACTCAATCCCCATTCAACTGACTAAATGGGGGAAAACTTAGTTTGTTAGCGGAAAAATTATGTTGCTAAAAAACAATACAGTACAGTATAGGTTTTATGGGGAAAATTAAAATACAGAATACTGTACTGTACTGTACAGTAGGCCTACTGTACATGGAAATATAATTGATTGTTTTAGTCACCTTAACTATTTACAGCAGTATATTCTGTACACTATGTACAGGACTCAGAATGCTTGGTATTCCGAATCCGAGGAGGTGCCAAGCTCCATGGGTGTAGTGCTATCACCACTTGGGCCTTGTACTGGGTCATTGGCGTCGGACGGCTGCTGATGTGGGGGCGCCGCGAAGAAGCTGCTAACCTTTAGCTGACGTCCACCCATATGTTGCTCCTTTATGATGAGTTCCCGCAGAATTCTGAGGTTCCCATAGTGAGCTGATGTCTCATTGATTTTGCTGTAGGTAGTGTAGTCGATTAGGGCATCCACATAAGTTTTCAAGGTTGTGAGTTTGACTTCATACTCTTCACTAATTTTTGAATCACTTGTTCCACCCTCAAATTTCTTAATCAATTTGAGTTCTGTATAGTTCTGTGATAGGAGTTGTGACGGAGGAGAACAGGGTGGAGGTGTCACAGGGAGAGACAGGAGACAAAGTTGCAGACCCAGTAGTGCTAAGGGGGGAGTAGGGTACGGACAGGAGGAGCGGGATGGTGTAGTTGCTGAAGGAATGGTAGACAGATTAAGGATTATGTTTAGTAATGTGGATGTGTTTACCCAGGACAAGAAAAGAGAACTGATATGTAGGTTGCAGGAGGAAGAGGAAAAACCTGATGTCATAGCCTTACAGGAAGTAAGACCAAAAAATGCTAGAATTGAAAGGGAACTGGTGGAGTATAGTTTGGAGGGTTTTGAGTTATATGAGAGGAATGCTATTAGAGCAGAGGTTGGAAGAGGACTGTTTATTTATGTAAGAAAAGAGCTCAAGGTTAACCCTTAAAAAGCGGCTCACGACTTAAGTCGAGTTGAAAAAACAGGCAAAAAACGGGTGAAAAAAGGGTGAAAATCGAGTGAAAATGAGTGGGATAGTAATGATCCATACGTCCGATATCTGTGGCCTCCCGGCCCACACTAACTCCAGTTCCCCCACCGCGCGAGACAGTCACAGTGTAACCAATAGTTCGCTAAAAGTGAGCAAGGTAGCAAAATCTGCTAAACTTCCATCTTCGAGGTAACACTGTCAGTGCTCCACGAGTGCTACGTAGCTTTTTCTCACGTCATTGTGTAGCGATTTCCACCTAGTTTTCGACGCAATACAGTTCCTTTCATACTGATGGTTGATATAGCTGTCAGAATGGCCTGAAAAGGCCCAAAACGGCCACAGAGGGCCCGCTAGACTAGGGTTAATGAGGTGGATATGAGACAGCAGTATTGTGAGTATTTGTGTATTGAAGTAAAATGTGCAAAAGGATCAATTCTAATTGCCTCTATATATAGAAGCCCAAATAATAGTAGAGAAGAGGATGATAACCTACTGAAAGCAATGGAGGAAATAGATAATTTAGAGAGAACAAATATAAGATTTTGATTGGAGATTTCAATTTGCCAAGGATCAACTGGGCAAATTGTACTACTCCAGTGGGACAGTGTAGCCTGGAAAACAAGTTTATAGAGAAAGTGAGAGATTGTTTTTTTTAACACAACATATTACAGAGATGACAAGATATAGAGATGGGACGCAGGGGAGTGTACTTGATTTGATTTTTAGCAATGAAGAGGATATAGTGGAACATGTTAATGTGGATAGCCCTATAGGTCGGAGTGACCATGTCTGTATAAGCTTTAGTTGCAATATTAAAACAGAGAGGGATAATAGAAGCAATAAAAAAATATACATGTATGATAGAGCAGATTATGAGCTGCTGAGACGGTGTTTGGACATTGACTGGGGGGAATACTTGAACGGTGAAGGCGCTGAAGGAATGTGGAGGAAAATTAGAGTCAAACTGGAGAATGCTGTATCCAAAAGTGTACCAGTAAGGGAATATAAGGATAAAACAAAATTGAGGAAAAGAACGAACCCAGAATTGCCAATGAAAAGAAAGCTTTGGACATTGATTAGAAGAAAGAAACGATTGTGGGAAAGACTAAAATTGTTAAAAAAGAACAGGGGGTCTAGTATAGAAGCTAAAGAAGTGGATCTGGAACGCAGACAAATAAACAATAAAATAAGGTGGGAGACAAGGAGGGGGGTGAAGGAGAGGGAGAGAGAGATTGCTAGAAATGTGAAGGATAATCCAAAAATATTCTGGAAGTATATTCAGGAAAAGTTAACAAGAAGAGTAGGTATCCCAGAACTGATAGGAGACTTGGATGATGGGAATAGAGCAGAAACTGATAAGGAGAAAGCAGAGGTGCTGGGGAAATACTTTGGGGAGGTACTAACAGTGGAGTCGGTTGATGCAGTGCCTACTATTCCCATCAAACAGGCACCAGCACTAGAACTAATAGAGTTTTCCCATGCTAGAATAAGGAGGGCTATAGAAAAAATGAACAGAAGTAAGTCCCCGGGACCGGATGGGATACATCCAAGAATCATAAAGGAAGGAGGTGAGATGTTAGTAGAGCCATTAAATTTTTTATTTGAGGTATCTTTTAATACAGGACAAATCCCGACGGACTGGAGAGAGGCGAACATAACAGCTATATTTAAGAAGGGAAAGAGAAATGACCCAGGAAATTATAGACCAGTCAGTTTGACAAGTGTTGTGTGTAAACTAATGGAAACGGTAATTAGAGAAGGAATAATGGAGCATATGAAATCAAACCAACTTTTCAGTGGGAGACAGTTCGGATTCTTGCCGGGGAAGTCGACGGTACTACAGCTAATTAAGGTGGTAGATGATTGGATGCAAACTCTGGAGGATGGTGATGTAATAGACGTGGTATATTGCGATTTTATGAAGGCCTTCGATAAGGTCCCACATAAAAGGTTAATAGAGAAAGTTAGAAGCTATAGTATAGGGGAGAAATGTGTGAAATGGATAGAAGCCTTCCTGAAAGATCGGAGACAGAGGGTACTGGTGAATGGAATAGGCTCGGGGTGGAGGGAAATTACAAGTGGGGTACCTCAGGGATCTGTGCTGGGACCACTACTGTTCGTTATATTTATCAACGACTTACCTGAAGTTATAACCAATGGAAGTGAGATATACCTGTATGCGGATGTCACTAAGCTGTATAGAAGAGTGAGGAGTAAGGAAGATGTGGGTTTGCTTCAAGGAGATGTGGAGGGCATGAAGGGATGGTCTGAACATTGGTTAATGCCTTTTCATCCAAAAAAATGCAAGTACATGCGGATTGGGACTAGCAAGATAGACAAGGTAGGATACAGCATGTATGAAGCGATGGAGGAAGTGAATGCAGAAAAGGATATAGGAGTAGTGATAGACAATAAGTTAAATTTCTCAGAACATTTAGCGGTAAAGATAAACAAAGCCGATAGAATTGTAGGGCTGATAAGGAGGACATTTGTGTCACTTGACGAAGAAATATTCAGGAATCTCTGTACAGCGCTGGTTAGGCCGCACCTGGAATATGCACACCAGGTGTGGGCTCCATATATGGTAAAGGATATAGAAGCAGTGGAGAAAGTGCAGAGGAGAGCTAGCAAGCTAGTACCAACGTTGAAGAACGCGGGCTATGAGCAGAGGTTGAGGACACTGGCATACAGGAGAAAGAGAGGGGATATGATAAGAGACTTTTAAGATAGTGTCAGGAAAGTATGATGAGGATGTGTGTGAAGGTATCTTCTTGATGCGGGAGGGAACAAGAACGAGAAGACACTCTAAGAAAATTTACAAAGAAAGAAATAGGCTTGAAAAGGCAAAGAACTCATTTTGTGATAGAGTGGTAAATGAGTGGAACGCGCTGCCCCAGTATGTAGTCGATTCCGAATCAATAAGGAAGTTTGAAAGTAGTCTTGATAAAGCATGGGGAAGACAAGATTTGAAGTTTGATTATAAAGCAAAAATACAGAATAGTAAAAATGTTGCGTCTGCTGCCGCCGCCGCCAACACAGTGAACGACCGCAGTAGTGCAAGTACTGGCACTGAGCTGGATACACAGGCCTAGTTTGCCTTTTTCCAGAGGATCTACTGTAAGAAACTGTAAGAAATTACATTTGAGTTCACTCGTTTACATTTTTCAACCTTGAGAGGCATTTTGAATTGTCTAAGTGGTAAAAGCAATGATATATGAATGTTTATCACTAGTGGACCGAGCGGCTGGGCGAGAGTTAAACATAGAATTACGCCGCTTTGCCAGTTTTGGTGGGATCGCAGTGCCCGCCCTGCCACCTACCGGATAAATGTTCGAAGCAACGGTCATTTGTCCGCGGACCAGACAACTTGTCCGGTAGCAAACGGTGTCTGTTAAACCCAAAATCCGTTGACCAGAGGTCTGTTAGATTGAGGTTTGAGTGTATATACTGTACTGTACTTAATTTGTAAAAGTTTTCAGTTTGGTTTTCTGTTACTAACACAACTTATCACTTATTTGTTCTTGATGCATTTTATATTTTGATAATCTACTGTATATGCTAAAGTAAGTCTTCCTCACCTGTGACACTTGGCAAATTTGAATGTCTCGCTAGCCTTCTACGTATCTCTTCACAATTGCTAGTTGGCTAGTTGCTGTAATTGCAATAAGTACTGAAACATTATTACAGTACAATCATTGCATCTACATTACAACAATTTGTGTATCATATTGACTGGATAGCAATGTGACAAATGTATAGTAATTACTAACGACAATGTTGGGGTTTGTCATACTTTAATCACAAACTGAACATCGAATGAAAAATTTAAGAAATCAGATTGAAATAACAAATGAGCAACAAAGCATGCATACAAAGCAATTAAAACATCAACATTGACATTTTTTTAGCACTGTACACTTTTAGGTTCTTCTGAAAAACACCTATTCTTGGCAAGTATTATTATCTGTGAGTGAGTTATGTAGGGCTATCTGGGCTGATTGTACTAGTTCCTGGAAATTAATTACAATTATGTAGTTAGTGAGAATCTACTTAGTAGGTGAACCTGAAACTTCTAGAGTTTTGCCCAGTGAACTTACCTTAAAGATTACGGATTTGTTAGCCGAGTGAAGGGAGTAACAGGTGAAATGGTTAGGTCTACCCTGGCCTTGAAATCTGGAATACTGTTCATCTCTTGCTGTGGTTATCACTTGGTCAGGAGGGAACGTTTTGATTGATGTCCAGATTCTTCTCTGGTAACGCAGCGCATTACCTGACCCTGTGAATCAATACCAAGGAGTCAATGTTGCATAGAGATATGTAAATAGGACTTATTAGGTCTAGGCCTACTTAACTTGGGCAAAATTTGGATCTAGCCTTGTATTGTTTACTTTAAATAAGCTAATTAGATAGAAGTACTTATGTAAGCTCTCGTTTCTATCGTAAGTCTGATAGTTATACATACATACATACATAAAATTTTAAGACAGAGTGTTCCACACATCAGTGCAGTTTCAGTCTCTTGTCCTAATGGCGGCGTTCCAGGCAACCCTGTTAAGGGCTGCTTCACTTGTCAAGTTCTTGGATTTGAGATCGGCGCGTATAGTCCGATCCCAGGTCTTCCTCGGTCCACCCCTTGGTGCAGCTCCCTCCACAATCACAGACCTGCATTTTTTCACCCAATTTTGTTCATCCATTCTCTCCACATGTCCATACCATCCCAGTCTACTTGTACGCATCACCTCGCTAATACTCTTTATACTGTTACGTATCTTGATCCTCAAGTGGTTAACTTGATGAATCTAGATAGCACAGAGATATATATTAAGGTATCAGTCAGCTGAAGGCAAAACAAAAGTAAAATCTAATAAAATTATTTCCTGTTGTTGCTTCCTTTCCTTTTGGATCTTTAGGACTTGGTATCCTTTATGGACTGATACTCTTTAATTATGAAAAATACTGAAACTAATTAAAGTCATGTAGTATTTATAAAGAATTATTATTTAACCGAAGCTTAGTAGGCTATGGTTATGAACCGAATAAGTTATATCTAAAGAAGGACTATTAATTCTATAAAAGTCTTGAAAGATAAATATTAAAGTAAGAATATTTCTGTCTCTTACCCTCTTTGAAATGAATAAATAGTTTTCTTATATGTCCTTTTATTTATATTTAATGTAATTATTCTTGGTTCTTGTCTTACGTTAACAGTATTATATTATTATTATCATCAGGATTAATATCAAAGTCACATAAAAAGTTAGATATATATTTAATAATTAGATAAATGTATTTCTTAACCACGTAACATTGAGGTTTGATTATGAGTAAATTAAGTTACAGGATCGCTTCATAGATTCGATTCAGGTCTCACTCAAATAATATGAAAAGCAAAAATAATATTTTGAAGCTAAAAGAATTTTCTTCAGCTTAGGAAATCACTATAAGTAATATTAACACAGCCATGTTAGTCTAAAGCGATATTACTAATATGAGACAATAGCATCACCGTACTAAGCACCGTTAAGCAATGTACAGTAAGCTTAATTCAAAGAAAATAAAAGAACAAGTAAGTATTAATATAAAACAATAGTATTACTTTCATCATAACCCAATTACTTAAAGAGTTGCTTTAGTCCACAAGTTAGTCAACTAGAATAGTTAAGTACATAATAATAGCGTTAACGTTAATTCGCAATCAAATAGTTAAGCACATAATAGTAGCGTTAACGTTAATTCCCAATCACATATCTCACTAACCAACATAACGTAAGTGTTTACACCGAACACACTTAACACACACTTATATAATCTGACTGACAGTCACAATCCCATTATAATACTTCACCCCGTCTTCCTCCAGCTGCAAGTTCACCTTCCCCAACTCCAAATGAGACTGATTTGAATGACCACTACTCGGGTCTTATATACTAAACAATGATGGTGTAGGAACGAATCAGGAGGCGAGTGATGGTGCGTGCCCCTATCATAGCTCCTCGAGTTGCATAGCAGGTGCGTCGTCCAATGGGGGCTCCTCGCGTCGATCATACGTCATAGCGTCCGGTCATCGAAGTAGTTTGCAGGGGCCCCTATGACGCACGCAGGTGTGAAGGCTTGTTTGCTGGTATGCGGACGAGCTGGTTTCCCACTCGCTGGTTCGCTCGCTAGTCTGCTTCGCCGCTTGGGTAGTTTGACACTCCTTCAACTCTAATTCTAACTCTTAAATTAACATACAGGGCTCCGTATGTCAGAATACCTAAACGTCTCCTCAGCTCAACATTTGTTATTCTATCCTGTAGCCTGGCCCCACACATCCATCTCACCATTCTCATCTCATTACGCTCCATTCTGTTGACATCCTCTACTTTAACGGCCCATGTTTCTGAGGCATACGTCATTGCACTTCTAACACATGAGGCATACACCTTTCCCTTCAGGGGGAGAGGCATTCTTTTCATGGTCAGGATTGGCATCAATTCTCTGAACTTCCCCCAGCCACACCTAATTCTAGCAACAGTGGCAGCCTCGGCCCCACCACCGGCAGAGATGGTATCTCCTAGGTAACAAAACTTGTTCACCAGCTCCAAAGACTCATTTCCAAAATTCACAGCCACAGGATCATCACTTAACACAAGCTCACCTTTGCACACTACGCACTCAAATTTCTCTATTTCTGACTTATCCTTCGGCAGGGGCCCCTTTATTCTACTACAGCGCTTACTCCCATGGTGTACCCAACATCAACAGATGCTACATTGAATTGAGTTAACGCCCACTCCCTTTCCACACACTGCACATGGGTATGCACCGCTCTTTTCCACATTGCCTCGTCTCAATCTACAATGCATAACCTTGGTTTTGTTAATATTGACTCTTAAACCCTTGTTCGCCATGCCCTCTCTCCACTCTCTGAATTTGGCCTCAGCATCCTGCATACTGTCAGCTATTAGGACTAAATCGTCTGCATAACACAGTTCCAATGGGAGTCCGCCTCTAAAAACTCTAGACAGCGCCTCCAAGACCATAATAAAGAGGAGGGGGCTTAACACTGAACCCTAATGGACTCCAACACGGACTGCGAACTCATCACTCAGTACACCCTTCACCCTCACCGAACTTCGCGAATCCTCATACATCTTCATTATCACACGCACCAGCCACTCTTCCACACCAAGTTTCCTCATAGCCCACTGCACAACATCTCTAGGTACCCTATCAAAGGCCTTCTCCAGGTCCACAAACACAAAGTAAAGATCCCTGCCTTTTAGTAAGTATCTTTCCTGTATCTGCCTGACTATGAAGATAGCATCGGTTGTACCACGTCCTGGCATAAAACCAAACTGCATATCATCAATAGAGATGCTTTGCCTGATCAAACCCTCCAGGACTCTCTCACAGACCTTCATGATTTGGTCAAGCATTTTCAGGCCCCTATAATTTCCTCTATCTAGCGCATCCCCTTTTCCTTTGTATATATTTACTATTACACTTTTGAGCCAATCCTCTGGGATTTTCTCATCTTTAATTACTGGTAGCCGGGCCTGTCTCTAATATGGTATGACTTCCTTATTATAATGTGACCAAGCCTAGGGTACCCGGCAATAATTTCCATTTGATTCCATTATTGGAACCCTGGTTTGTCTTTATTAAAGTGTGACAAAGCTTAGGGTACCCGGTAAAATAATATCTGTTGCTCTTACTGTTACTCGGACTTGGTCTTGTCATAGTATGACAACACAGCACCCATCGGTAACACAGCACCCATATGGTGGTCTCAATTTTTTCGGTACCCGGGCCCGTCATAGTGAAACTATGAACTATGTCATGGTGCCCGGTATTGTAATATGTCTCTGATATGTTAAGACATCCTTATTATAGTATGACCAAGCCTGGAGTACCCGGCAATAATCCTAAACAGAGCAAATAACAAGAGAAACCTTACATGACAAGGTCACTGTTGTTCCAGCTGATCTGTGTAAACATTCAAGGTTGAGTATGAAAATGCATACTAATAAACGTATGAAACGTATGAAACGCACTTAAACAGGTGCCGTTTCAAAGGCTTGATATTTGTTTTGGTAAAATTATACCATCCGGGGATATTGGTATTAGACTAACTAGATAGAAGTACTATTTAAGCTCTCATAACTATCATAAGTCTGATAGTGGTGTTACTTATTGGTACCCGGGAGTGTCTGTAATATGTTAAGACATCTTTATTATAGTACGAGCAAGCCTAGAGTACCCGGAAATAATTTCTAGTTTGGGCATGTCTAGGTAAGGCCTAGAGTGGCCGATAAATGGCCTAATGGTGTCCGAGCCTCGTTTCCGGCGGGCTTGTCTTGGTACCAGGGTTTGTCATCGTTGTGACAGCCTCCAGAGTACCCGGCTATGGCCTATTAGTACTCGGGGCTGTGTAGGTAAGGCCTAGAGTATCCGGTAAATGGTTTATTGGAGTCCAGGACTGTTGCCAGTGGGCTTGTCCTGGTCTCCGGGATCGTCATTGTCGTGACAGCCTCTCGCGTACCCGGCTAAGGCCTATTAGTACTCAGGGTTGTCTTTAGTTTTTTAACAGTCTCCAGAGTGACCGGTCGTAGCCTATTGGTGACCGGGACTGTTATTTACCGGCAGTATTGGTACCTGGGGCTAGATAAGGTCTAGGGTACCCGGGGGCTTGAGAATTTTCGAAAAGGGCCCGGACTTTGCACTCGTAAGGTTAGGCCTACTCGGCCACGAGTGTTATTTGGCGATCCGTTATGTAACTTGTACATGTTTTTAAAGTTCTCGTATCTTTGTAAGTCAGTGAGATATAAACATGTTTTGTAAATTTTGTATATCTTTGTAAGTCAGTGAGATATAAATATGTTTTTTTTAAATTATTATATCTTTGTAGGTCAGTGAGATAAATTCAATCAAGGTATTATTTCGAGTACTCTGTCTACTTGTTGTAGGCCTAATTGGTACCCTTTGGAAAAATAAATACGAGTGCCTAAAAGTAGTGAAACAGGCTACTATAAAAGTTTGTATATGTATTTGACATCACAAAATTATGTTATCAGCTATAAATATTTGGTGTTTAACACTGAAAATAATGCATATATCTGTCTTGAAGGCCAATACTGTATGAAAAAGCACTCTTGATTGAATAATGTGAGGCATTAAGAATGCCACCATCTCAT
>JBAKBP010017004.1:0-49930 GCA_037953745.1 Lithodes maja
CTGGAGGAGCGCATGTATTGTGACTTTGTACATGGGGAAGGGAGACCGGCAGGAGAGTTTTAGTTATAAAGGTATTAGTTTATTATCAGTGGTTGGCAAGCTGTATGGCAGGGTGATGATAGAGAGGATAATAAAGGGTACGGAAGTTGCAATAGGATAAGAGCAGTGCGATGTTAGGAGGGGAAGAGGATGTGTGGGTCAGATTTGTGTAACAAGACAGCTGTGTGAGAAGTATTTAGAGAAAGGTAAAGATTTTTGGGGGGGGGACTTTTATGTATTTGGAATAAACATATGATCATGTGAATAGAGAAGCAATGTGGAAGGTGCTAAAGATTTACAAAATTGGAGGAAATTTATTGAGAGCAGTCAAGTGTTTTTTTATGAAGAGAGCAGAACTATTATGTTAGAGTAGGGAATGAATTGAGTGTATTGTTTGAGGTAAGTAAAGGTCTACAACAAGGTTGTGCAATGTCATTGTGGTTGTTTAATGTATAAATGGATGATGTGGTGAGGGAGGTAAAAATTAGATCTAGGGGCAGAAGTTAGGATTTAGTTGTTGTTGTTGTTGTTGTTGTTGTTCCCCAAGCTGCCTGGCCGAACAGCCCCAAGGCCCCGAGCAATTCCAAGGTTATAACCGAGTGCCCCCACAGAACCCTCCCCGCCGACCACAATAAAGCCTGGGTGACCGAAGCCACTCCATGGCGGGGGGCTGAGGAGGGTGCGGAAACGCCCGGGAAACCAAAGCCCCACCCAGGGCCCTGTGCCCCTCAGTAATTATGAAGAGAAAGTTGAGGGGCAAGGGAAAAATGTGACGCTTTGGCTTCCAATCTTGGTAGATTGGGAGGTCAATCCACGGAAGAGACGCCGTCACTTGAGATCTAGAAAATATATAAGTTAATGGAAAAGTCAGAGTAAGCTATGGGTATGGCAGAGATTGCTCAGCTCTCACTCTGACAGACCAGCCCATCACCACATGACTAGAACCCAATCCTCTCAGCATCAGCTAGGAAAGGCCCTAGAAAGCCGCCTTTGGCGGGGGGATAGCTCCCCTATTTCAACTCCTTTCGGGGTTGGGAGTTGAAGCAGTTGCTGTTTGCTGATGACACAACTCTAGTGGCATATTTTGAGGAGAAGCTGCAACGAGTAGTAAAAGAGTTTGGTGTGGTATGTGGGAGGAGAAAGCTGAGGGTTAATGTCGATAATAGTAAATCGACGGTGTGAAATAGAGATGCTCGTAGGGTAAATCTAAATGTACGACTGGATGGGGAAATGCTGGAACAAGTCGAGTGTATTAAAAATCTCGGAGTGATAAGCAGGGACGTAGGTGTGGCAATAGAGGCAAGACCGAGAGTGTGTGAGGGAAGGAAAATTTCCAGAGCAATGGGAAGTATGTGGAAGACGAGAAATCTTTGAATGAAAGCTAAAGTGTAATGTACCAAGAGGTAGTTGTACCAACAGTGATGTATGGGTTGAGACATGGGATCTGAATATACAAGAGAAAAGAAGGTTGGATGTGATGGAGATGAGCAGCTTGAGGAATATGTGTGGAGTGACACAGAGACAGTTTGAGGAATGAAAATGACGTAGGAGAGTGGGACAACAGGAACTCTTATCGGACAGAGTGGAAAGAAGGGTGTTATGATGGTATGGACATGTTGAACGAATGGGAGATGAAAGGCTTACAAAAAAAAATTGTGAGTCTGAACCGAAGGGGTATAAATTGAGAGGAAGACCTTGGAGTAGATGGAGACATGGTGTGAAAAATGCGTTAGCAGATAGAGAGATGACTGAAGAACACGCAAGAGAAGTGGTGGTGAATAGGAAGGAGTGGAGAATGCTTGTGAATAGATGAGTGATAACACGATCTTAGGGAGTGGGGGTTGGTCGACAGTTGGACTAGATATTAGTCCACTGGCGCCCGATCCGAGGAGCTAGTTTATATAGGAACGGTACTGCCCGGAAGTATGCAAGCGGGCATTTTTGGTGTAGTTCCGTGCTTGTCTGCCTGCTATGACCGAAACCTCCCAAGAAGATCTGGGACCTGGGAATCTTTTGCTGGGGATCCCTCATGGTCCTGGGTCTCTGGATCTTCTCATGGGTGACTTACATGTGTGTGAATTTGATATGTTTATTTTATCTTGTTGTATATGTATATGTTCGGGTTATGTCTCGAGTCAGCCACCCCTAGCTATGGGGTATGTGCCGAGTATATACATTCATACATACATACATACTTAAACACTTGATTGGTTGTAATTGGTGACTGGTTAACACCATAATTGAAACCATTAGATTTTAGAGTGAGGTGGAAGGACAAAGAGAGAGATAAACAGAAAGAGAGATGGAAGGATGGAGTTAAGAAGTATATGCGTGAAAGCGGTGCTGGATGGGAGGAGGGGAACAACTGATTGGGGACAGAGGTGCATAGGGCCGAATCGTTCGTGGCCACCCCTTCGATGATATCGGGGTCCGGCAATAGATAGACACATCGATTTTAAACAGTGCCAAATAAACAGAACTAATATAGGTTCGTTTCAGATAGATGAGGTAAGTATCTTAGGTTAGCACTGATTGACATGGACCCTGGTTGAAGTATACTGGTTGAAACGCTCCACTGGTTGAATTGCTACAGTACCGGTATATTGTATAGCAGTAAGGTAGACGATCAACATTCACCCCCAACTCTATCAATTAGCATTCCTGTAAACGTGATCAGTGGACCTGTTTAAGGGGTAGTACTTGGCTTTTGGTCTATATATATATTTAATAATTCATTTTTGAGTTTCCTCACTCGACCTCCATCAGCTTAGAAATACACCCCCTAGACCCCCTTTCAAGATAAATTTGTACATTTTTCGGTAGAGAAATGTCCCGGCTAAAGGCCGGTTCCTTCTTAAATTAGAGGCTCGCTATCGCTTATCAGGAAAAAATTGACACCTAAAAGGCACGTAAGGTCTTAATATTGATAACAAAAATGAGGCAAAACGTTTCAAAATCGCCCAACTAACAAAACAAATGTCCTAAAACCTCAAAACTACAGTATATGCTAAACATGGGGGAGAAGGGGGTCCAGAAAAGGCGAGTACTACCCCCTTAACCCGGGAATGGCGTGGAGACTCTTAAAAGGTTTTACTGGGCGAAGGTGAAGGGACTCATATGATCCAAGGCATAAAAAAAAAAACTTTTAAAAGACCTCAGTAGCACTCAAAACAAAGGAATATGTGATTAAGTGAGATAATTCCCCTCCATACCTCCTATCACTCCTCCACATGTGTTAACCCCCCCCCCCCCTTCCCCCCCACTTCAATTATCATCTACTTTTCCTCTTATTCCCTTGTTTATCGGTTTATTTACCGCGCCAATATCTCTCACCCAGTTCCATGGTCATCTGGGATGCATATAGAGAGAGTACCAAGAGAGAGACAGCAAGAGAGAGACATCAGTCTGGCTTCAGGCCTCGAAGAGGGAGGGTGTATGTCTTGTGCGCCTCTCACCTCATGACTGGAGGGTCGGCAATAATTTGTCTTTTTCACCCCCCAAATACTATTCCCACTTGTTCTATTGTTGTTACATGTTAATATCTTCATATTAAACGTAAAATAGGCGCATATGAATAAGTAATAACGATATTTATTGGATAATGACGATTTTAGGAGGGAATGAACCAAAATATGCTCACTTGGCGGGCACTTTTAAAAACCAATGGCGTGCGCTTGCCGGGTTAAGCCATTCAGTACCGGTGACGTCCTTATCATCATATTCTGGCAACTATTATACTATTTTATTGAGCTTAAGGATGATCTGCTGTAGGTAAGATTATTAATCGAGATAGCTTGTAGCCTTGTCATGGTTATAAGTCCCTCCTAAGCTTAATAATATCATTGAATAGGTGCCAGTATATAATGATAAAGACATTATCGGTACTGTGCGGTTTAATAGGTGCCAGTATATAATGATAAAGACATTATCGGTACTGTGCGGTTTAATCACCATATTTAATTAACCCATTCTGTACCGGTGGCATCTTTTAATATTAGTCTAGCTATATTTAGACGATTGTATGCAGATTAAGCGGTCTGTGGTGATATAAAGGGTTAATTAAGCGAGATAGTGCGAAGCCTGTTAATTGCTAGAGGCCTTTTTTAAACTGACTAAAATTGCATGATAGTAGCCAGAATAGAGTTAAAGGACGGCACTGGTACAGAAAGGGTTAAACCTTCCTATAGGTTTGTTTGAACAAGATCAACTTAAGGGGGGTGACCTGCTTTTTGTTATTTCTGTCCTTTTCTCTCTTTCTCTGGCTTGTATCCATTTGGCCCCCGCTTGTATCCATTTGGCCCCATTCAGCCTACTGTTTTAAGACGTTTATCCCCATCCAGGTGTCAATCTTTTACTGGTGAGCGGTAGCGAGCCAGCATATTTTTTTATTTTTGTTTGACAGCAGGCTAAATTTGTACATTTTTCGATAGAAAATTTTCTCCGGCAAAGCCGGATTTCTTCATATAATGCTGGCTCGCTATCGCTCGCCAGGAAGAAATCGACACCTAGATGGGGATAAACGTCTTAAAATAGTTGGCTGAATGGGGCCGAATGGATACAAGCCAGAGATAGAGAGAAAAGGACAGAAATAACAAAAAGCAGGTCACCCCCCTTATGGAAGGCTTACCATATGAACAGTGAACCGATTTAAGTTTTTAAGGGGGAGGTACTCGCTTTTTCTGGACCCCCTTCTCCCTCATATTGAGACCCATTAGTTTAGCTATTTTGAAACGTTCGTTCACTAGTTTGGCGATTTTGAGACCTTTTGCCCCATTACTTTGTCAATGTTAAAACCTTTCGTGCCGTTTAGGTGTCGATTTTTGCCTGGCGAACGATAGCGAGCCTGTAATTTTTTAAAGAACTGGCCTTCGGCCGGGAAATTTTTCTACCGAAAAATATACAAATATATCTTGAAAGGGGGCATATGGTTGTTTTTATAAGCTTGAGGGAGGTCTAATTAACGAGGCAACTCAAAATGAAATATATAAATGAATAAGTTTCACCCCCCAAAACAAGCCCTAGCCCCTTATGTATACTTATAGAGAGATTTTGTTATATTTGTTTGAGTAAATTGTACACAGTTATTAGATAGTTAAGAGTTGTTGACTGTACAACAAATTACATACCGGTACTGAAATACCTCGGTGGATTCATTTGTATAGGACAATCATGTAAGATCTCCGATTTTTGTAAATGGTTTGTACATAATATAGCTGAAGTTATTGTTTGATTCTAAGTAACTCTCTCTCTCTCTGCCTGTCTCTCTGTCTCTCTCTCTCGCTCTGTCTGTCTGTCTGTCTACCTGTCTCTCTCTCTCTCGCTCTCGCTCTCTCTCTCGCTCGCTCGCTCTCTCTCTCTCTCTCTCTCTCTCTCTCTCTCTCTCTCTCTCTCTCTCTCTCTCTCTCTCTCTCTCTCTCTCTCTCTCTCTCTTTATGTGTGTGTGCCGACGATCGTGTTCATTATAGGTAAAGGAGAGGGTCTTCACTAACAGTTAATTGGTGACCCTGCCCTCCATTGTCTTCCGTGTCCCGCCCTCACCACCTCTTCTAGGGCTGCTGCCTCTCGCGCCCCGGTGTTCCAGGTCAGTCTAGATACAGTATATATAGTCATCCTTAAGAGGGATAGTATTCGCTTTTTATGGACCCCCTTCTCCCTCATGTTTAGCATATTAGTGTTGAGGTTTTAAGACGTTCTTTCCGTTAGTTTGGCGATTGTGAGACCTTTCTCCTAATTTTGTTGTCAATATTAACGCCTTACGAGCGGGCCCGTCAGTAACTTCTACTACCCGCCAAGCGGGTAGTTTTACCCTAAACGACCTTGTTTTCTTGCTCTTTTTCATGCATAAACAAGAGCCAGAGCGTAATACAATTATGTATCCCTGAAAGGGCGATAATTGAGCTTTCCAATGACACCAGAACCATCCTTCTACGACCACGCGTTCTCTTGCAACGATCGTGCAAGACGAAGGAAAAATCCGTAAAGTAAAATACGGTAATTTCCTTGCATAATTCCCTGTGTAGCGAGGTAGTGAGTGTGGATGTGCATGGAGGGGATGGCAGTTGCCGCGCGGGACCCGTACCGAACGGTCAGAGCCGACCTACGATCCTCCCACCGCTCGTCTCTCTCTCAGAGCCAATTATTGCTCAAAATTGCACACCGCCTTAAGTCGGTCCCCGCCACATAGCCCTTTCTTCTCTAGACCGACTTAAGTCCGGTCCCGCCAAAGAGGGGTTAAGACCTTTCATGCCCTTTAGATGTCCATTCGCCTCTAATTTTAGAGGCCAGGAAATTTATCTACCGAAAAATGTAAACATTTGTCTTGAAAGGGGGTCTAGATTTTTTTTTTTTTTTAAGATTGATAGAGGTCTAGCGAGGAAACTTGCCAGAACATCTCAATACTAACTAACTTTTCCTACGTGTTAATTGAATTAGTTTTCTTTTATAAATATACAGTCTGAACACTATCCGATTGTCTTGCTCACACTCTTTCACAGTATCAATTGTATTATTATTACTTTAGTCGTTTTAGTAATGGGGTCATAGCACGTGAGAACACTGTCTTACCTTTTGATCGACCAATTTCCTTTACTCCACACAACACTCTGTCTATTCTTCTATACCCTGTTTCTTTTCAACTGGCGGTAAATTGCAAAGTTCCCATCAAGATTTCTCAGTTATTTTGATGATTTTTTACTGAAATATGGTGCTAATTATAAAACTTGGTAATAATATGGTGGAGAGACATAGTAGTTTCATATTTTTCCATTAAGTATCACGAAATTAGCTTCTAAGGGATTCAATTTACCGTCAGATGAAATTAAACAGAGTATAGCTATGTGTGCATACTTGTACATATTCATTGCCACTAAGCTTACTCTTGGCTTTACGTTATTAGTTCAGTTCAGTGCTTCACTTCAGGAAATTATGAATGGTTAGCGCAATTATCTTACTGCTGCTACGTTCTCCGCATTAGTCACAGACTAAAGGCGGTGTCACACGAGTGATATTTCCGTCAATTGTTATGGGCAATTATCGTCTGGTAGCTTCAAAATTTGAGTCCCATAAGAATGAAACTACCTAACATAATTGACCTTCGATTTAGTGTCCAATTCCAAATGAGAAAGAACCTCCATATAGTAAAAGAACAAACTTGCTCATCGAAAATTGCCGGAAAATGCGCTCGTGTGACACAATTTTTTTTTTTTTTTAAGAGACAATGAACGGAGGAAGGAAAAACACAGATAAAACAAAAAGGTCCATGTGCCTAAAGGCATCCTCCATTCATAAAATGTTTGTAACAACTAGATTTAAACATTTGTAGATTGTAAGTTTGTGGAAAGCAATTCGAGGGAAGTGAATTCCAAAGAGTAGTAGCTCTGGGGATAAATGAATTCTGATAAGCAGAAGTCCTGCATTGTGGAGGAGAAAGTGTAAATTCATGGGCGCTCTCAGCTGCCCTAGTTCTACGGGGAAAGATGTGGAGAGGCGGCACAATTGAAGCAAGTTCCTCGGAAAAATTGCTGTGAAAATATCTGTAGAATAATGCAAGGGATGCAACGTTTCTTCGTATGGATAATGTAGGAAGGTCCTGTGTGATTGCAGGGTTATTGATTAATCTAATAGCTTTATTTTGAATTTTGTCCAACTGCCTCAATGCAACCACTCCACTTCCATCCCACAGAGGTGAACAGTAATCCATCTGAGAACGCACATGACTTTTATATATCACGGCCAACTGCTCGTCAGTGAAGAATTCTCGAACTCTGTACAGGAGTCCCAGTTTTTTAGAGGCATTCTTACCAATGCTTCTAACATAATGTGTCCAGCTCAAGTTAGTAGTTAATGTTACACCGAGAATGTCAATACTAGGGGAAGTGGGAATATTTACATCATTAAAAAATATATGGGAGTCAGTGAGATTCTGTGGGTTAGAAAATTGAATGTACTTGGTTTTCTGTGCATTAAAGGAAACTAGATTCTTTTGTCCCCATCCATTAATTCTAGAAAGGTCCTGGTTCAGAGAAATTGCAGTGTTTATTTTTGAATTTATAAGATCGGGTTGGGTGAAAGAATTGGTAAATGTGAAGGAACTGTGGAGTGTTGAGTCATCTGCGTAGGAATGTATTGGATTATGAGTGGTAGATATGAGATCATTGATATGAATGAGGAACAGAATTGGGGCCAAAACTGATCCCTGGGAAACACCAGCATTTATTGAGTGAAATTGAGAATAAAGGCCATCTACCATTACACGTATTTTTCTGTTATGAAGATAAGAAGAAATTAGTGGAACTAATGATGCAAGGCCGTAGTGTGACATCTTCGACAATAAGGATTGATGCCAGACTCTATCAAATGCCTTTGATATATCCAGTGCTATTGTATGTGTTTCACCATGTTGGTCTGTAGCTTGGTTGATTTGATGCGTAAGAAGGTAAGAAGGCAAAGCATGTCTGCAGTTGATCGACATCGTCTAAAACCATATTGCCTATCACTGATTAATTTATTATTCTCAAGATGCTTAATTATGTGATTATTTAATATAATTTCAAAGACTTTACCAAGAGTGGAAGTTATAGCTATTGGTCTGTAGTTTGATGGATCTGAAGAGGCACCTTTTTTAGGAACTGGATGGATGTTTGCTTCTTTCCAGGGTACTGGGAAGCATGAGGTATGAGTACACAGACGGAAACATTTTGCCAATACAGGAGCGAGCACCAAGGAGCAATTCTTAAGTACTATTGGAGGAATTTCATCTGGACCAGGAGCCTTATCTACCGAGAGATTCTGCAAAATAGTTTTGACATGTCTGGTGTGGATCTTAAGTGAGGGAATTTCAGGCAAATTAAAATTAAGTACAGGGACATCTTGATTTATTTCATCTAAGGTTGAGTTGGTGGAGAAAATATCCGCAAGAAGGTTAGCTTTACCTCGTGGGTCACTTACAAGATTGCCAGTCGGAGATTTTAATGGTGGAATGGATGAAGCAGTAGTGAAGTTGGATTTAAATGAGTTAAGAGTAGACCAAAATATTTTGTTATCATTTGGATTATTTAGAAGTTTATTTGCCTGCTTGTGGAGAAAGTTTGATTTAGTTAGGTTTAATACAGTTTTGGCATGATTTCTGATGTTTCTAAAGTAATTAAAGGCTTCATGTGTTTTTGATCTTGTGTATGCATTGTAGGCTATTGCTTTTTGTTCAGTTACTCTAGCACAATTATGGTCAAACCATTTAGGTGAATTAGATCTTTTACTGTACTTTTGATGAGGAATAAAAGTTTCCATTCCAATTTTTACAAAATCTTGTATGTGGCTCAAGGTGGAGTGTGCATCATTAGAAAAGAAAGAGGTCCAGGGAATATCAATAAAGAAACCTTGAAGACCCTCCCAGTCTGCCCTATCGTAATGCCATTTAGTCACCAAAACAGGTTCAGAGTGGGAAGGTGTGGTAGGTGATAGACAGGTGGCCTGTATCAGACAGTGATCAGAAGATCCAAGCGGGGACCTCACTGTAACATCATAATTTTCTGAATTGGTTGTTAAAAATAAGTCCAGTAGGTGGGAATTATGATTAGGATTATCTGGTACATGGGGTGGGTTGGTTGACTAGTTGAGTGAGATTAAATGAGTCTGCAAATAGCTCACATTCAAGACCAGCATCATCAGTCCTGGCTGAATGAGTGAGCCATTCAACATTATGGACATTAAAATCACCCAACACAGTGATTTCAGAAGAAGCATTTAAGTTGAGGACACTGAGTTGTTGAGGACAAAGAATCAAAAAGACTTTGCTCTGGAGGAGTATTTGGGGAACGGTAGATGCAACATATGTATTTAAATTTACCAGCAGAAATTAATTTGTATATAGAATAATCAAAATAGGGACAATTGAAACTAGTAACCTCCTCCAGGGCAATATCAGATTTTGCGAAGCAACATACACCTCCTTTAGGTTTGAAATTTTGGAGCAGTTGATAACCTGGAAAATTAAATCTAGACGTGTCAGATGTGGATGTTACTTGAGTCTCTGTCAAAAAAAGGAGAGTAGGGGATTCTGCTTGAAGAAATTGGTGTACAGAATTGATGTTAGAGTGAAGTCCCCCTTATATTGCTAAAGAAAAAGCTGCACCGACGAGCAGCTTTGGGACGTTGCAATGCTCTTGACACAGTCGCATGATGACGACCGGGAGGGCCCTGTGTCAATGACCCAACCCTGCCGGGGGGTGGATATCCGAGGGACCACCAGGTTTGCTCTTAACAATTGTACTGCCATATTTATTTGGGTAAGGTGTATGGTGTTACATGTATGATATGTAGTGGGAAGAGTATTGTTTTATGGATAGAGGATAGCAATGTAGGGCAATGTCGTGAAGTTGGATGTGTATGTTATATAAAGAGGGTTTTCCTGATACCCCTGATGTGTGAGGCAGAAAGATATGTATCCAGCTACCAAGGCCTGGGAGAGAAAATGGAATTCAGGCTATTCCCTGAGTCTCCCGAAACCTTGGCGGTAGTATTTCCCTGGGCAGGGCTGCCTACCTCTACTACCTCAAAGCTTAAATCATTCATCGTCTGTACTATTGTTCATACTGAAAGTGTGTCTTGAGATTGTCGTGTACATGTTTCTATTTTAATCATAGTTACGAGATGCTTATTTAACTCCCTCAGACATATATGACGCAATTGAGTCATATGGACTAGTGAACCAAAAACTCATATGACTCAATCGAGTCATATGGACTTATCTCCATGCCTCTATAATAAGTTATATGACGCACTAGCGTCATATGGAGCTCAGTAAGTCCGATAAGTTAGCTTACGATAAAACTGTTGGTGGCAACCTCAGCCACCTCCGATAATTCTAACGGCCGCAGTGTTGTTGTGAGTGTAGTGCGAGGCAGTGGCAATGATCCCGGGGCTCCCGCCTACTCGGACTTATTGGAACTTAATATGTCTGAAGGAGTTAAATTAAGTATTTGATTGAAACTATAGGAATGTCTAGCATAAAACCAATAAATATATATATACAGTATATATATATATATATACTGTACATATCATTATATATATATATATATATATATATATATATATATATATATATATATAAACAAAACCTTTTATTTGGGAATATGTTATGCAAATGTATTAAGGGTAATTTGTTTTTCATAATCTAATTAATACAATTGATAAAGTTGAGATTGTGAAGGTAGGTCACGATATCACAGCATGAAAACATCTCTCTCTCTCTCTCTCTCTCTCTCTCTCTCTCTCTCTCTCTCTCTCTCTCTCTCTCTCTCTCTCGCTCACCGGAAATTCTACTAGTTAACAATGCAGATGTCTAATGGGTAGGAAATGCTGCCAACAATGCTGCTGAAGGAACACATAAAATATACGCTCGTGTTTATCGTGTTCGCTAATATTTTATACAAGCTGGGATGTTTGTATTAATCTTAGGAAATATATTTATAAACATTGTGTCAATAACTATTTCATTTAACCTTTAACTCCAACTTGTCCTTCCTAAGCTGCATATAATCGTAAAATGATAAGTAGGAAACAAATGTACGTACGGCATCGTAACAAAACACGAGAAAATGCCTTGTAGTGGTTATTGAGACACAGAGGAAAACAAGCAACAACATATCAACAACATATGATAAATTGTCACACGTATGTCAGGCTTGTGTTACGCCGATATTATACTTCAGAATTGATACGTGGATTTACTTATATATATACTGTATATATATACTGTATATATATATATATATATATATATATATATATATATATATATATATATATATATATATATATATATTGTTACGACCCTGGCGGCCACGAAGCAGTTGGCTCGCTTCACCAGAGTAGCAACAGTGAGTTTTTATGATACACAAGGAGTCCCAAAAGCACACCTTAACACACCTGGTAGTTATAACCTGTCACAATTTAACTGCAAGACCACACCACGCATGTTAAGTGTGGTATCTTAGAGTTACAATTCATTACCACTTTACCACTTTAGTAATATAAAAATATAAATCTTATCTGTTACTGCCATGTGTGAACTATCTCCTCCATCGAGGCGAGCAATATTTTGCTCATCTCCTTCATCTACTTCCTGCCACCCAGCGAAAACTCATCAGAGACCTGGAAACTTTGAATAATAACATTTCCAACGCAGAAATTGCCATTTCTTTCAACCTCGTATGTATTAAAGAAAATTTATTACCTGGCTTTACTAACATATATATATATATATATATATATATATATATATATATATATATATATATATATATATATATATATTGTACTATATAGAGAGAGATAATTCATATATTTAATGAAATTGGATTAATTTTTGTTTACCTGTTGTGAAATAAATATGGACGGTTGGAAAGACTGGATCCCATAGACAGGAAATTCTAACCATAATTGAATTGTGGAAAGCAGAAGTTCTTCACTGTGAAAATGTTATTGTTAATTCAGGCCCTTTAAGGCGGTAGTACTCAATTTTTATGGACCCCCTCCTCTTTCATTTTTAGCATATTAGTTTTGAGGTTTTAAGATTTTCGTGCCGTTAGTTTGTCAATTTTAAGACATTTCGCCCCATTTCTTCATCAATGTTAAGATCTTTCGCGCCATTTAGGTGTCGATTTTTTCCTGGCGATCGATAGCGAGCCTGTAATTTTAGAAAGAACCGGCGAAAAATGTGCACATTTATCTTGAAAGGGGTTTTAGGGGGTGCTATTTTAAGCTTGATGGAGGTCTAGCGAGGAAACTCAAGAATAAATATATTATTAAATACATTGACCAAAAACCAAGCAGTACCCCTTACAGGCAATATACTACAACACAAAACTTAGGAATAGGTTAGCCTACACAAGTTCAGTTATACAGAACTCTGCATATGTAAGGGGAATATTATGGAGGTAGTATTGTTCTAGTGGGATCATTCGATTCGAAATTTGATTCAACTGGTGCTTTCCACATCTTCACAAATGGTAGGCAATAATCCGTTCAAGATCGCATGTGACTTGTTAATATTACGATTAGCTGTTCATCAACGAAGAATTCCATAAATATATAAAACCAAAAGATAAACTGATAAATATATGTTACATATGACTTTTATGAGTGGTCAAAATAATGTATTCATAGGGTTAACCATTGACTCTATATAAGGCTGACTTAAGGTGTCGATGGCCTTAAGAGATGTATCTATATTATTAAATCAGTTTGTGTGTCTGTCTGTTTGTCTGTCTGTGCGTTCTTAATAGGCGGCCACAATTTTGGACCTGGGGAGCTGAAACTTTGCATGTGGGTGTCAATTGACCTGGGTCAGGTCATAGAGGGTGCGAGGCCACGATTCGGAGGTCGTTTAGAGGCCGAAATTGAATCTTCTATATTATTAAATCAGTTCGTGTGTCTGTCTGTTTGTCTGTCTGTGCGTTCTTAATAGGCGGCCGCAGTTTTGGACCTGGGGAGCTGAAACTTTGCATGTGGGTGTCAATTGACCTGGGTCAGGCCATAGAGGGGGCGAGGCCACGATTCGGAGGTCGTTTAGAGGCCGAAATTGAAAAAAAAAAAATGAAAAAATCTATATTATTAAATCAGTTCGTGTGTCTGTCTGTGCGTTCTTAACCTCTGAAGTGCGCATGGGGGTAATTAGACACCTCTCCCTGTGCGCATGTATTTGAGGTGTTTCCGTCACTAAAATATTCATTGTACCATTAATAGCATTAATACTTATCCATATGCGCCTATTATGGGTTGATTATAAAGGTATTAACCTGAAACAACAATAAAACTAATGAAAACAGTGTTTGGATGGTCAAAATCGGAGATATAGCCCGCGAGTTGTATAATGTATGGGTGAGGCAAGCTGCTTTCCCGCCAATTTCCCCCAAGGCCACTGAGACACAGTCGATCGATACTCTCTCTCTCTCTCTTGCATTCGCTTGCTATCAGTGATGACCACACTCTGCAACCGGATTTCTAATGTTAGCACGAAAATATACCTCAGAATAAGGGAATAACAGGGAAAATAGGTGATAACTGAAGGAGAGGAGGAAAGTGGGGAAGGAGGGGAGGTAGAGGACTGATATTTTGCATGGCCCAGGGGCCAAAAAAAAAAATAAAAAATAAAAAAATAAAAATAAAAAATATTTTTTTTTCGATGTCAAAAGTTGATTTTTTTTTCTCTGACTCTTAACCCGTACAGCCCCAGCGACGCGTCTGACGCGTCGGCGATGTATGTAATGCACAGCCCCAGAGACGCGCCTGACGCGTCACCCTAATTGCGCCGACCGTAACCTCAGGTGTAGCCACTCAAGAGGGCTCAGATTTGTATGGGAACTGTGTACGTATCCCACGCAACCGTGCCGATGGTTGAAAACTCTCAAAGTCCACGTGCGTGCGCGTGAGCGCGCAATAACCTGGTTTTTTGGGGTAATTGCCTTCAATTTTTTACTCTTGTAAAATACGTTTTCGGGGGCTCTGTAGGACCATTTTTTAAGCTTTTTGAGCGGTTTTTCGTGGTTTTTCCTTCATTCCTAACCCATTCGCTATTGTTTCTGGAATAAAACCATTTTTTGAAAACCGGCCGGGTTCTGGTGAACAAACATTACAAAACTAGCCGGGGCTCCACGGGTTAAGAGTCTCCCCGCAGTCCGCCGAGGGAACTCTTAAGAGTCTCCCCGCAGTTCCCGGGTTAATAGGCGGCCACAGTTTTGGACCTGGGGAGCTGAAACTTTGCATGTGGGTGTCAATTGACCTGGGTCAGGTCATAGAGGGGGCGAGGCCACGATTCGGAGGTCGTTTAGAGGCCGAAATTGAATCTTCTATATTATTAAATCAGTTCGTGTGTCTGTCTGTTTGTCTGTCTGTGCGTTCTTAATAGGCGGCCGCAGTTTTGGACCTGGGGAGCTGAAACTTTGCATGTGGGTGTCAATTGACCAGGGTCAGGTCATAGATGGAGCGAGGCCATGATCGGAGGTCGTTTCGAGGCCGAAATTGAAAAAAATAAATACAAAATTTGAAAAAAAAATTGCCGTTTGGGGCAGAAAGAGGCCTCCGATCGAAAAGGTGTATGGAACGAAAGTTGTTCGCAGCCCCCCAAAATGAGGGTACGGATGAGGTCAGATCCAAATCGGAGGTCATTTAGCGGCCGAAATCGAGGTCGCCGTTTAATGAGGCACAGGGAGGTCAAGGCCGGTGATTATGGTAGTAGTAGTATTGTGATGATTGTGGTAGTAGTGATTGATGATGGTGATTATGGTAGTAGTAGTGGTGGTAGTAGTGATGGTGATTATGGTGGTACAGTATTACTACCCGGGCAATGCCGGGTACCCCTGCTAGTATATATTATTTGAGTTAAAGGTTGATTGTAGATGTTGATCTCAGCTTTCAGTTCTCTCTGCTTGTAGTTTGATAGATTATATTAATTAGGTAGATATTGTATCGCTGCCACCATCCCCCTTATACCTTATACATGTGATATATAGGTAAAGGGGGAAAATATAGATCTCTGGTCCAAAACCACTTTGATATATATTCAAGTACAAACTGAAATAATATACAGAGTACTAAAACTTAAGTAAGTGAGATAGCCTTCCCTATATTGAGAGGGAACTCTAAAAGGCGACTTGTCTGGCCTGCGGTTCAAATCTATCTGTTCTCCAAACTCCTCCCTACCTCTTAGCTCTGCTGTTCTGCCACACCCCTCAGAATGATGGAAATTTACCAAGACCCCTTCTATCACATGTTCACAGTGTGGAGAGGTATCAGGAGTGTTGAGGTAAGCTTTACAGGGTGTAAGCAGTGATTGACTCATGACATTCTGACAGGGAGTTACAATGGATAATCTCGAGATTGTACAGTCTCCCACCTAAATATATGGACACTGTAACTAAAACTTCTTAAAATTATATGATAGTTGGATTTCTAAAATAAATTCCTAAACCCCAATAAAACCCTAGGATTCACACTCGAACCCCTCCAAGAAATGTTCTCTTAAAATAAAATCATGTAGAAGTTATATGTAATACCTTACAACATACAGATATTAATAAATCAACTCCTAACATTTTATTTTATCATAAACTTATTTAAGTCACTCAACATAATACAAATGTTGATGAATAAAATCCATCAGGTGTATATAACAGAATATACTAATATTTTCCTTCTCCATATGGCCGTTCTCCTTGAAGACCACGAAAACAAAAATTTCAATATACTCTGAGAATTTTCTGTCAGTTTTCCAAGGCACTCTAAAAAAAAAAAAAAATCCAAGAGCATTTCCTTTTCAATGAAAATACTGCCACAACAGGAAAATCCAACATCTATATCCAAAATATGCCAGAGTTGCATGCAAAAATACTAAAATAATATAGTGTATTAATCTCACTGGGCCTAAACAAAATATGAACATAAAAATTCACGTTTTCTTTAAAAGAAGCAAGAATTACATTGATAAATCTACGGTAATTGAACGCATGAATTCAACTCGAGAAAATCGGGCGAATTAGAAAAAAAGAGAACACTTGAAAACAATTGAACAGTAAGCAACTCATATAAACAATGGAAAACACGTGACTAACAATATTCTTTGATCTAAAAAAAAAATTAACTCGAAATTAAACACTAGGGGATAAACTTTCAGCTTAGGACAAAAAATCTTCAAGAAAAAAAAAATATGTTGCCACAAGATTAGCAAACGAAATTATCGATTTATATATAGTCTGTAGCAATATTAAAAGGCAAACACGAAAACACAAAAAATGGGCAAACCAAAAAATAAGGAATATTATCTGAATGTCGCCAAAAGTTTGTGTGATCAACCGAACGAAAACAAATTATAATTTGAACAATTCCAAAAAGAATACTCCAAGAAAATATCAATTAATCAAATTCCAACATTTAATTCAAAGGAAACTCGAAAACAAATTGAAAACGAGTGTATTTCGGTAGAGTCCACAATTGGAAAAAATTATGTTAATTAACCCCGAAAATTAATCTTTACATACTCGCACTCAAATTACAGCAAATATTATCACCCTTCGTGTTAATAAAAAAAAACAATATAGGCCTACCAGCGAGTGAAATAAAAAATTAAGATGGAATCACAGACTCGTTAGAAACCCAAAAAAGATGTTAAGAAAAACACAATTACACTGTACGTACAATAAAGATGTTAAAATGACGCACTTATAAGAAAAACAAAAACATTACAAATACCTTCGGACCCATGAGCGAGAAGAGATACAGAGGTCGATACAGCCAAAACCTTGGAGGCCGCTCGAACGCACTCGTAAATTTATTGTAATTAAAATAATTAAAACAAAATGAAAACTAAATTCACTTTAAAACCTCAGATGTACTAAGAAACGAAATTAACTCAACCCCTTAGATCAACTTGCGGGTTTAAGAAAACTTAAGAAAAATGAATGAATATTACTGACTTGGGAAATTAACCCCTATAAAGTCTTAAAAACAATGTTATCACTTAGGAATAATAATTTAATTAGGGATACATCTGGAAATTACCGCAACTCGCACACACTTATACACTATGCAAGGGAGAGAGACAGACTGACTGACTCACAGGATGAGTGACTGTCTGTCTGTCCGTCCGTCCACGATCATGGGACGGGTCAGGAGGTCGCGGTATGACATGATCTATATTAGAATACAGATATGAAATGACATGATGAGAGATTGGAGTTTTGACTGAACGACATGATAAATTGACCGTCATGTCACTGACGATTTGACATGTGTTAGAAAACACGCAATATCTAGGAGACATATTTAGAAAAATGAATTTATCTCGCTAGACATGCGGGAAATAATTGACCGTAATATAAAGATGTTTGATATTCACTCTACACACCTTAGAAACACTTGAAGCGAGTAGTGAAGATAGCCAATTTTATTTACCAGGAGTGTGTGGTCGAGGGCAGAGGTCAGCCTCAATTTATCAACACACGCGCTGAATCTGCTCAGCTGACACAGGCTCCCCTCTCACGAACATCGTCTCCGGCAGCTGGTAGACTTGTAGACTATTTGACTGGTAGACTGGTAGACTAGTTGACTGGTAGACTGGTAGACTCGAAGTGTAGAAATGGTTTTAACTTAACCAATTTGTGGTTTGTGGTTGGAAATTAACAGAGATACTTTGAACAGGAACTCAGGAAACAATTAATGTAGAGCTGCTAGATGATTTGTATTGTAGACTGGATAAAACTGGATCAAATTGGTAGAATGGAAAACCGGAAATTGGTAGAATGGTTCAGTGTAGGCTTGATAATTCTTTGACTGGAACGTGGTGTAGTCGCCTAAATTAACAATTCATGTTAAAAAGGAGCACCGCTGCCACCATGTTACATAGGACTTTTAAGGGTGGTCAAATGTATTCATAGGGTTAACTGTTGACTCTATATGAGGCTGACTGAAGGTGTCGATGGCCTTAAGAGATGTATATATATTATTTTAGTTAAAGGTTGATTGTAGATGTTGCTCTCAGCTTTCAGTTCTCTCTGCTTGTAGTTTGATAGATTATATTAATTAGGTAGATATTGTATCGCTGCCACCATCCCACTTATACCTTATACATGTGATATATAGGTAAAGGGGGATAATAAAGATCTCTGGTCCAAAACCACTTTGATATATATTCAAGTACAAACTGAAATAATATACAGAGTACTAAAACTTAAGTAAGTGAGATAGCCTTCCCTATATTGAGAGGGAACTCTAAAAGGCGACTTGTCTGGCCTGCGGTTCAAATCTATCTGTTCTCCAAACTCCTCCCTACCTCTTAGCTCTGCTGTTCTGCCACACCCCTCAGAATGATGGAAATTTACCAAGACCACTTCTATCACATTTTCACAGTGTGGAGAGGTATCAGGAGTGTTGAGGTAAGCTTTACAGGGTGTAAGCAGTGATTGAATCATGACATTCTGACAGGGAGTTACAATGGATTACCTCGAGATTGTACAGTCTCCCACCTAAATATATGGACACTGTAACTAAAACTTCTTAAAATTATATGATAGTTGGATATAATGAATCCTAGTAAACATAGTACAATCGTGAGATGTAATATATATATATATATATATATAACAAAATATATAAATAACTTCGTGAGAGCTGTTTGATACATAAATTAGAGAGACTTTCAAAAAAATTATATGCGTCATAGAAGATTTGATCGAGCATAAAACAAGATTATTATTAATTACATTGATTCAGTATATTTTTAGCAGGCATAATTAATGGGCAAATGAATATGAACAGTGTTCCCATTGCTATGTATAGTGATTATTTAGTTTTGATTAAGTGTAACCGGGTTATTTTAGCGGTTAGAACAACAACAACAGTAAACTTGGATACCATAGTATCTAGCCCACTCATATAAATTCTTGGATTTTACCTATTTCTAATTATGGAAGTATATCTTTGGAAACGAATTTATGTTTATTGTTTTCTATAAATCAACTACAAAACTATATATACTATTTGTTGACAAGCAAGTTATATCCAAAAATAATTCCAGATTGTTATAATTGCATACAGAAAAACATAGGGGTGTGCTAGAGAGTATGGCATCCGAGTGTACATAAATTCAGATGAGCCCTGCAGAGAAATAACAACGTATTCCCTGCCTTGTCTATAGGTCCCTTCATTTTAAGAGGCTAGTGTCTGTTTTTTTGGTCTATATAATCAAGTATTCAATTATGTTTTACTTTCCTTGCTAGACCTAAATATAACTTTAAAAAAAACACCCTTTGGACCCCCCTTCAAAATTAATTTGTACAGTTTTCGGTAGAAAAGTGTTCCGGCCTTATTACAGGCTCGCTATCGCTCGCCAGGACAAAATTCGAACCTAAATGGCATGAAAGGTCTTAATATTGACAAAGAAATGGGGTGAAAGGTCTCAAAATTGTCAAACTAATGGGCCGGACGTCCTATAATCTCAAAATAATATGCTCTCTAGGTGAACTGGTTCAGGTGTAATGACGATTTCCGTGGAGATAGCTTTGCCTCGGATTTAGCCATATCAGACACTTTGGAAGACTAATTTTCGTTATAGCTGGCAATTGCGGACAAGGTCGGACTTGAGGCTTGGTTGCACTCCGATCCACTTTGTTTACAAACGTTTCGCCTCGCGGCTTTCAAAGCACGCTTTAGGATGCTTTCAAGCGTACAGATTTTAAAATGCCACCTGGGCCCCTGGCTTTCGCAATTTGCGGCATTTTAAAATGCTGCCCGGACAGGAAGGGTTAAACCTTGTTATTTGTATTATATTCTATTTATCATCAAATTATTTCAACTCATCAATGAAACCTTGGTTATTAATTGTAATTGTTTGAAGAATAAGACCTGTAATTATTACATATATATTAATCTAATTATTTAGCTAAGAAAGGCCATTCAATGTCAGATGGTTAACCCTTTCAATACCGGTGCTGGCCTAGTAATTTTATACTGGCTAATACTTGACGATTTTATTCAGTTTAGGAATGGCCTCCGTCAATTAACAGGCTTCGAACTATACCACTTAACCCTTTTTACTACCACAGATCCTTCTTAACCTGCAACAAAATCGGCTAACTATAGCTAGAATAAAATGAAAAAGTCGTCGCCGGTACAAGAGGGGTTAAGATTAAGATTTTGTTCTCAAGCTGAATATATTCTATGAGTAACAACAATAAAGCTGTCATCGGAATAGTATTATATTAACTAATATTATATAATTATATTGAACTATATTATAATAATTCTTATTTTACCTAAGGATATACAATATACCGCTATCTAACTAGAGTTTCGATAAAACAAATATAAACCATTGTATTGTATAAACCACGTGTTTGGCATAACATAAAATAAATACTGTAACAACAACTATGGTTAATCAGTTATTCTGTAACCATTATCCCAGTTCTCAAATACACCGGTCAACAATATTACCAACCCTTTTATGAAGAGAATATGCATGGTGGTTACAGGACCATTTTTGTAGTCAGTCGTTTCCGCAGATCCTGTGTTGGTGAACGTATTGGTTTAGATGCTTATGTTCTGAGTGTGGTGTCCCGAGTTCGAACCCCGGGAGGATCATTATTATGCTTTCATTAGTTTATTCAAGTGCATTGGGATGTTACTTAATTACTCCTACAAAGCAATTCGGATAGTTCACGTATTATTATTATTTAGGGAGTAGTGCTAGTTTTGTTGTCTATATATTTATATATTAATATTTATTATAATGTCCTTGCTAGACACCCACCAAGCTTAAAAATACACCCCCTAGACACCTTTTCAAGATAAATGTGTACATTTTTCGGTAGAAACATGTCCCGGCCTAAGGCCGTTTCCTTTTCAATTTACATTCTTGCTATCGCTCGCCATGAACAAAATAGACACCTAAATGGCACTAAAGGTCTTAATATTGACAAATAAATGGGGCAAAAGGTCTCAAGATCGCCAAACTAACGGAAAGAACGTCTTAAAGTCTCAAAGCTAATATGCTAAACATGAGGGAGAAGGGGGTCCAGAAAAAACGAATGCCTGCCCCATAATTAATTGTATATAGCAGATACATTACTCGTACAAAACAATTAGGATAGTTCTTTATTACCACTATTAATTCATTTTTGTTTATAGCAGATCCACTACAATTACCTCTACTTGGTCTTGTGTACATAGCCACTATACCCTGTTTCTTTTCAACTGACGGTAAATTGCAAAGTTCCCATCAAAATTGTTCAGTTATGTTGAAGATTTTGTAGTGAAAAATGGTGATAATTATATAAACTTGGTCTTAATATAATGCAGAGCCATAGTGGTTTCATAATTTCCCACTAAGTATCCACAAATTATCCGCTAAGGGATTCAGTTTACCATCAGATGAAATGAAGCAGAGTAATGACATCCAACATGTTCTTAAACTATAGTCGGTTCACTAAAATTAGAACAGAAATATTAAGGGGGAAGGGCATACTTAATTACTACACCTTGCAGTTTCATGTTGGCTATACTTAAATTAGTATTGTTATTATTATTATTATTATTTTTGTCATATCGGAAATTATCTCTAGGAATCGAATGAGGTACAGTTCTTCTCAATTAACCGTTTGACTAGCAGAGATCCTTCGTAATCCTACTAATAACTCGTACTGTTAGCCGTAACACAACACAATGAAGAACTATGTCATAATGCAAAAAGGTTTAACCCCTTCTGTACCGGCGACGTCTTTTACATTCTCTTCGTGCTATACTTAGACAATTTTGTGCAGCTTGTGAAGGATCTGTGGCAGTTACCAGGGTTGATTGAGATAGGTCGAAGCCTTATAATTACTAGAGATCCTTCCTAAACTGCACAACATCGTCTAAATATAGCTAGAATAAAATAGAAAAGACGTCGCCGGTACAGAAGGGGTTATATACACAGTGCCTCAATTACACCAACACCTTTGTTTTTATTCAGCTTATGAAGGATGTCTACCCATAAATAGGCTACATAATAATATTATCTCATTGAATCCTTTTAGCCACCATATATCCTTGTTAAGCCTCATAAAATCGTCTAAATGTAGCTGAAATCAAACAAAATATTCAACAACTTTATTCAGCTTATGCAGGACGTCTACCCATTAATAGGCTAGATAATATCTCAATTAATCCTTTTTGCAACCATATATCCTTGCTAAGCCTCATAAAATCATCTAAATGTAGCTGAAATCAAACACAATATTTCGACAATTTTTATTCAGCTTATGAAGGACGTCTACCCATAAATAGGCTACATAATATCTCATTTAATCCCTTTCGCGACCATATATCCTTGTTAAGCTTCATAGAATCGTCTAAAATTAGCTGAAATCAAACAAAACAACACGTCACCGGTACGCAAAGGGTTAGAGATAATTATTTGCGGTGACAGTCCTCCTCAGGGCGATGTCAGACGATCGGTTTTTCCGTCAATTTTCTAAGAGCAAGTTTGTTCTCATACTAATTTTGTTTTGTTTATTTTCGCATTGGAATCGACAAATTGACTGAATGGATATGATTTAAAGGGGGTAGTGCTTGGCTTTCGGTCCATATATTTATTTAATATTTTATTTTTCAGTTTCCTCGCTAGACCTCCATCAAGCTTCGAACAACACCCCCTAAGATAAATTTGTACATTTTTAGGTAGAACAATTTCCCGGCCGAAGGCCAGTTCCTTATATAATTTGAGGCTCGCTTTCGCTCGCCAGGAAAAAGTTGACACCTAAAGGGCGCGAAAGGTCTAAATATTGACAACAAAATGAGGCGAAAGGTCTCAAAATAGCCAAAGTAACGGAACGAACGTCTTAAAACCTCAAAACTAATAAGCAAGACATGAGGGAGAAGAGGGTCCAGAAAAAGCGAGTAGTACCCCCTTAAGAGACTTTAAATTATTTATAAATTTACTTGATTAGATGCCAAACCACAATTGCCTAAACACATTGCTGGAAAATACGGTGGTGTAACACCGCCTTTATTCAGCGTGAGGCATGGGGCAATATGAAACAGCTTGCCACTGCCCGAGGTCGGTGGCCATATCTGCTTTATGAGGCCGTGCACACAGACTGTTATATATTCATGTTCCTGTCTGCGCTACACCACCACGCCTTAACATTACACGCATGCACACATTATCACGTACACACTACACCTGTATATTACACGCATGCAGACACACACATATACACACATTCACACTGCATCTTAACACTACACGCATGCAGGTACGTACATTACATACATGCACGCACATACATGCAGACACATACACCTTTACATTATACGAACACACACCACACAAGCACACACATACACCTAAACATTATATGTATGCACACACATTCATACACACAAACTAATGCACAAGCACACACAGCCACTACACCTTAATATTACATGCATGCAAGCACACATAACACTCACGCACATGACATTACTATTAAACGCATGCATGCGTACACATGCACATACAGACACCACATATGAGCATTACATGCATGCAGTGATACACACACGCCCACAGATACCACATCTTAACATACCACTTATGCACATACATACACACATGTACACTCATATGGACACAGTTAAAAGTATTGTCATTAAAACAATTATAGAGTCAAGCTAGGAAATTATAATTATTTATAATTAAGAATTTAAACAAAAAATCAAAAATTGGAAACTGTACTATGTATACGTATATATGGAAACATGGAGAATGAAATAAAGGGGAGACTGAAGCAAAGGAGAACTTAAACATTGTATCCAAAAAGGAAATATTAACAGGCAAGACGTGAAAACAGTCACTAATGAATAATACTGCTCCCAATACCCTTGTAGGGAAGGGAAACATGGATCAAATATGACGAGAATCACTCCAAACTGAGAGACGTGGACAAAAGTTATTTTAGAATAGTATGTTTCTGTGAACAGAATTAGTTGACCAAGTAAATAAGATAATTTTGTACTGGAAGAGTATAATAAATATAATAAATATATTGGAAAGCGTGACGACGATAAATATTAAGGTTGACACAATAATAATGCGACACAGATAATAGGACCATGTCTGTAATGGTTTGGATGCTTATATTCTGGATGTGGTGTCCCGAGTTCGATTCCCAGGAGGACCATATGCTTTCATTAGTAGTAGTTTATTCAAGTGCATTGGGGTTTGAAATTGATGATTAATGTTAAGAACGGAGTGATACTTATTTTCTTTGGCGGTAATATCAGTTGGAGAAGTATTAAAGGGTTGGCCATGATGCTGATGATGGTGCTAGTATAATTATGACCTTGGTTTTTTAAGGAGGAAGTGGTTATTTTGGGGTCAATTTATCTATATATTCATTTATGTTTTAGTTTCCTCACTAGACCTCCATCAAGAAAACACCCCCTAAACCTCTTTTCAAGATAAATTTGTATAATTTTTCGGTAGAAAAAATTCCCGGCCAAAAGCCGGTTCCTCTCAGAATGCCACGCTCGCTATCGCTCGCCAGGAAAAAATCGACACTTAAATGGCAGAAAGGTCTTTATATTGACAAATAAATGGGGCGAAAGATCTAAAAATCGCCAAGCTGATGGAACGAACGTCTTAAAGTTAATGAGACTAAACATGATGGAGAAAAAGCAAATGCCTCTCCCTTAACCTAATTTGGCTTTGGCCCTCGAACTATTGATTAGGGTAATGTTTCATTGGATCATGCCTGGAATAATAGGGGTACAAAGGAAGGGGAAATCAAGCAACAGCCGGTCCAGCGACCCCTCAAGGCTGCTTGCCCTCCAAAACACTGATGGTCAAGTGTCCAAACAGTAGTTTAGAGTTGGTAAGGGAAAATTGAAAGGGAAGACAGGATTAGATGTTAGTAGGGGACAGTTGTTAGTAATATAATAGAGTATAATGAAGGCAACTGTACGTCTATTGCGCATATATTTGGCCTCTTTCCTCCGCTCCCCCATCCATCCAGGGAAGGGTCCATATGCCTCACCCCTGCCTCATTTGCATGGTACAGGGGGGAGCTGGGTACATTTTTAACGCAGGACTTCCGAGGGTAATGACCAGTGAGAATATTGGTGATGAGAGAAGCAGTCCCTTGTATGCAGAAGCATACATACTATCCTACGTACCGTACCGTAAATCATTATATTATAGTCTTACAAACAACATCCACAGATCATTTGAAACACCCCATCCTACAGATCTACCTATCTCTATTGCTAGTCACCGTAATCCCTGAGAGGGGGTGGCCGCAAATGAATCGCCTAAATATTCTTCCATACGTTGAGGCAGCTCACTCGATTATCTAGCTTGTACAGTTGGTCAAAGTTCCAGCTGACCCACCCTTGCTCTGGGGCTCGCAGAATTAGCTGGCAATACTGGTGTAGTGGTGCAGGGATACCACTTGCCATTATTGTGTTACCTGTGTCTGTCCTGTATATTACTGCAAATTAGACTATGTAATGTTCACGTTGTGAAGACTAATGCTCCTTCATTAAGCAGCCACCAATAAAACATAAATATGTATTCTTATTAAATCGAGTAAAGTATGTTGTGGCAGCCAGCAGGTTTTATATGCGTTGCCAATCAGTGGATATAATAACATGAATATTTAAGCAAATCTACGAACTTTGGGTGAATGTTCGGGATCATACATAGTGATGTATGCATTTATATTTGAAATAGGCTTACTTTCCCTTGTTTAGTAACGATATAGTCGAAATCCGATCTACCAATCCCAATCTTTGTAAGACACACCTCCTTCCTACACCAGTATTGCCAGATAATTCTGCGAGCCCCAGAGCGAGGGTGGGTCAGCTGGAACTTTGACCAATTGTACATGTTCACGGGGGAGGTTCGCTCAAAGGGGGATCGTTGTTTTTTTCTTTTTCTGGCCCCTCTTCTCCCTCATGTTTAGCCCCATTAGTTTTCAAATATTAAAGACACTCGCTCCATAGTTTGGTGGCCTACTGAGTGGATATGTCCTACCGAAAAATGTACAAATTTATCTAGAAGGGGATCTTGGGGATCTTTTCATAAACTTGATGGAGGTCAAGGGAGGAAACAAAAAAATAAATACAAAATAAATAAAAAATCGACCAATAAATAAACCGTAAACTGCATACAAACCATCGCACATTACACCATCCTATGTATCCCAGGTTTGACAATCCTACAAGGAAACAGACCATCCTATTATTAACATACGCTTCTCATCGTACATACTATCCTACGTAAACCCTCCCATAGTCCATTCTAGTCTCAGCATCATATGTACGGTGGGGCTAATAAGTCATGTCTCAGCTGGCATTACGTTTGGCTCGCTCTGTTCTGTATTAATGTCTGTCAGATGATGAATTGGGTGGGTAAGTGTAGGAACATGTTCGTATATCTCACTCAAAGAGAAGAAATCGTGTGTAAATCTTGCTGATACCAAATATTTATCAAAACATAATTGGTACAGAGAGATCACTTATTAGGCCAATTGTACAGTCGGCCAAATAACTGATGTCGCGGCACCAGGTATATTTTGATCAATAATTGGTATCAGCACTATCTAGGCAATAATTCATCGTTTCGAGTGATATCTAAAAACATGTTCCTATATTTACACACCCTATTCAACATCTGACAGACATTAATACAGCATATATCGAGCAAAACGTAATGACAGCGGCGATACGACTTATTTGGCCAACCGTACCACATCCTCCAGCCATCATCCTGCGAGCCAGTGTTGCCAAATTAGCTACTTTCCCGCTAGATCTAGAGGTATTTCCTTCGATTTAGAGACAAATTTTACATCTAGCGACACAAATTCTAGCGATATTCTGTAGATTTGAGTAATTTTAGAGAGATATTATAGAGATGGTGCCGCTTTTCTAGCAATTTTTGGCATATATTTACGATCTAGCGGACTTGATTTGGTAACCCTGCATTCTACATCATAGTCCGGGCAGGCCATTGGAAACATATCCTAAGTTTTCCTTTCTACTTATTATCCTACATACACCGATCCATATATCCCTACCCTCCCCAGCCTCTCCTACGTACCACAGCTTCCACCCATTAGCCTCCGTGCCCTACCACATTACCATCATTGGAAATATATCGTCTGGCGTTTCTCATCTTATATACTATAGACCATTCATTATAGGTAGGCCATATATCGTGACTTCTAGCTTCTGTAACTCAAAAAGGGCTTGACTAAATGGGCTGTCAATGTCAACACCTATTCCCTGGCTGACCCTTCCCAATAGATAGAAATATTAGCTCGATTACTCTACTCGTTTTAGAGTTATAGAGATTAGTGGTGTGGATTTTTGGCCTGCCTATAATGAATGAACTATACTCTACTTACACCATCCTATACATTCCTTCTCTATCCTTTCTCTCTTACATACCACAGCTTCCACCCACCATCCTACGTGGCTTCCTACATTATAAACATTGGAATTTTATCATCTAACGTTTTTTCATCTTATATACAATCCTACGTACACCATCCTTTACATAATTACTCTTTCCTACGTACATCATCCTATGCATTCCTTTTCTCGCCTTCTTCTTTTATACCACAGTTTCCACCCACCATCCTACGTGGCCTCCAACATTACAATCGTTGGTAATTTATCATTTTGCGTTTTTCATCTTGTATATCAAATCCTTCGTACAGCATCCTATATTTTCCTTCTTTCTCCTTTTTCTCCTACATACCACAGCCTCCTACACCCTCCTTCGTGGCCTCCTACCCCATAATCCGGGCAGATCATTGGAGTTTTATGCCACATTTACCGCCCATTCTTCAGCACACGCCCTCATTTCCCACACGGCATTCCCCCTCTCCTTATCCTCCTCCTCCTCTCCCCTTTATTGCTTCCAGTGTATAAGGGGAGATGGGCCGTTTCTCTGGGCCCCCTTATATATCATGTTTAGCCCCATTTATTTTGAGATAATAAGACCATTAGTTTGGCGATTTTTAGACTTTTCGCCCCATTTCTTCGTCACTTTATCGCTTCCAAATGTATATACAACCCAGCTCTGACCTTTCGTTATGTACACCCACGAGTCCTAACAAGTATATACAATCATTTACATCTGCACTGAAACCAAGGTAAATAGTACAATGCTACATAATATTCGTAAGGGGGTAATACTTGCTATGTCTGGACCCCCTTCTCCCTTATGTTTAACATATTAGTTTTGAGGTTTTAAGACATTCGTTCCGTTAGTTTAGCGATTTTGAGACCTTTCGCCCATATGTTTTTTTTCTTCAATATCTAGACCTTTCGTGCTCTTCATGTGTCGATTTTGTCCTGGCGAGCGATGGCGAGCCTCTGATTTTAGAAGGAACCAGCCTTCGGCCGGGACATTTTTCTACCGAAAAATGTACAACTTGATCTTGAAAGTGGGTCTAGGGGTGTTTTTCTAAGTTTGATGGAGGTCTAGCAAGGAAACTAAAAAAATAATAATAATTAACTAAATAAATACACCATAAAACAAGCACTACCCCCTCACTTCTACGACGAGTCATAAGGCTATATACAGTATATATTTAGTTTGGCTTAGGAAAATATTTATTAATGTCTGTCAGATGTTGAATAGTGTGGGTAAGTGTAGGAACATGTTGGTATATCTCACTCAAAAATAAGAAATCATGTGTAAATATTGCTGATACCAAATATTTATCATAATATACTTGGTGCGGCGACATCACTTATTAGGCCGACTGTACTACACCCTGTTCATTATCGGTAAGCCAGAAATACAGACAGCTACCTCATATAACACACACACGGCTGGAGTAATCGTGTTAATGGGGTAGTGCTTGGTGTTTGGTCTACAGTATATACAATATGTAATTATTAATATAGTTTTTAGTTTCCTCGTTAAACGCCCATCAATCTTAGAAAAAAACAAAAAATTACCCTCTTTCAAGATAAAGGTGTACATTTTTCGGTAGAAAAAAATCCTGGCCGAAAACCAGGGAATAGTTGTGGAAATATACAGCCCATTGTCTCTGGCCCTTTTGGAGTTACAGAGAGGTTAGGAGTCAGGATTTCTGGTCAACCTATCTATAGTGAACGGACTATACTTATGAATCTATGACAATTGAGAATAAATACAATTTGAGCGTCTTCGTGTACCCTACACATAGGCTAGAAAAGACACTTTAACAAATCTGTGGACGTGTAACAAATAAGTAACACCCCGTTCTTAACATTAATCATCAATTACAAACCCCGATGTACTTGAATAAACTAATGAAAGCATATATGGTCCTCCTGGGATTCGAACTCGGGACACCTCACCCAGAACATAAGCATCTAAACCATTACACCACCAACACCTTTAAAACTAAGGATAGATACAGACAGATAGATACACATTATATTGACCACGTAATTAAGGAGACATGGGTCGTTTTTCTGGTCCCCTTTCTCCCTTGTGATAAGCCCCATTTGTTTCGAGATTATAAGACGTTTGGCCCATTAGTTTGGCGACTTTAACACTTTTCGCACCAATCCGTTGTCAATTTTAAGACCTTTCGTGCCAATTAGGTGTAGATTTTTTTCCTGGCGAGCGATAGCGAGCCTGACATTTTAAGAGGAAATGGCCTTCGGCCGGGACATTTTTCTACCGAAAAATGTACACATTTATCTTGAAGGGGATGTTTTCTAAACTTGATGGAGGTCTAGCGAGGAAACTATACATAAAGAAATACATGAATTATTAGACCCAAAAGAACGGTCCATCGCCCCCTTAACCCGGGAGCTGCGGGGAGACTCTTAAGAGTTCCCCCAGCGGACTGCGGGGAGACTCTTAAGAGCAGAGCTTTTGAACGCATACCAAAACCGCGCGTTTATAGCCAGGCGGCTGAAAATTGGTGTGGGTATAGTACTATATGTCAACTCTCGACACCACCCCGCCAAACGCTCGCCCCGCACTCGTGCAAGCACCACCACGCCAGTAACCACGCACTAGTCATGGAGCCCACACGTCCCTCACGCTCGCTCCCTGATGACAGAACCAGCCCTCCTTCTGGTGGTGTTAGCCACCGTGGAAGGCAGAGGGTGGCTGCTAAAGACCCTAGCTACCAGTACGACACGCCCTACAGCTCGGAGGACGAAACACCTGCACCCAAAGCACGAAAAACAAGTGCAAGCACGACAAAGGTACAGAGGTCATTGGTGTTTCTGGACACTGCCATCACGACCCAGGCCACTGCAACAACCACTACCACCACCACTGCCACCACTGCCACCCCTGCCACCGGTACCAGCGACGCAGGAGGCCGCCCTAGGGCTGCAGAACCTGCGGGGGCAGGAACAATTAAAGGCACGGGCGTAGGGAAGAGAACCTGTACGCCAGCCACAGTGCCCCTACCACCACCACCACCACCAGCCGCCCCTGGCCCGGCTGCCCCTGCCGCCCCTGCTGCCCCTGCCGCCCCTGCTGCCCCTGCCGCCCCTGCTGCCCCTGCTGCCCCTGCCCCTGCCCAAGGAAAAGGGAAAGGGAAGGGGAAAAGGAAAGGGAGAGGGAAAGTGACTGCTGGCCCTGCTGGCCCTGGTGTCCCTGCCGGCCCTGCTGCCCCTGTTGCCCCTGCTGCCCCTGCCGCCCCTGCCGCCCCTGCCCAAGGAACAGAGAGAAGGGCGACAGGCACCACCATCATCTTGCCATCAAGGCCACGCACCACTGCTGCCCCTGCCGCCGCCCCTGCCACCGCCTCTGCTGTCCCTGTCCATAAGACTCCCGCACGTGCAAAAGTGACCCGGAAAACTCTGACACCATCAAAGTATGCCGCCCTGCTATTTGATGGTGATTCGCAGGACATTGGCAGCCCGGGTTTCGACGATGAAGCCCTAGCACGGGACCCAGGGTGGGGGGATTTGGGAGTGGACAGTGGGAGTGAGTCCGACGTCGGTGACGAGAATGAGGAAGGGCATCGTCTGTCAAGTGAAGAGGAGGGTGATGATGATGCAGTGCTGTATCGCGACCATGGAAGCGATATTTCAGACGATGAAGGCGACGCAGACGACATTCCGATCCCTGGGCTGCCTTCGTTCGATTGGTCTGACAGGGTCAATTTTGTACCTGACGTGCCCCAGTTCAATCCTGGGACGTCAGGAACAACTGACGACTGGCCCTGTGACGATCAAGCGAACGAAAGCGACTTCTTCCTCGCCTTTTTCGATATGGAGGTAATGACGTACATCGTTGCCCAAACAAACGCCTACTACAGGTGGGTCTACAGGTTGGCACAGACACCAAGAAATATCAAAACAACACCCAGCACACGGTATCACACACAATTATTGTCCTCTCTCCCTCCCTGCCCACCCCGAACCAACTTCCAGAAGCACATCCATACTCATATCTCTCGCCAATCCATCCACTCACTCACAGACAACACGCAGCTGCATGCACGACCTCCCGAAATCCATCCTTCCGAATCCTTCCTCCCTCGCGAGGACAGAGTCCACCTGGCCAGGCTGAGATGCGGACACCATCCAGCTCTCCTGAGCTATCAGAAGAGACTGGATGACTCCGTTGTCGACGCCTGCCCGGGATGTAACACAGCACCCCATACCATTAAACACATCATAGAAGACTGCATTTCACACAACCACTTACGCCAACAACACAACCTACACTCAATGAGAGCTCTGTGGGAAAGCCCGATCGTGGCCATGGCCTTCCTCAGGGACTCGGGGCTGTTCGGCCAGGCAGCTTAGGGAACAACAACAACAACAACAACAGGTGGGTGTTTGGCAGATTGGACGTCCTTTCTCCAAAAGCGAGAATACGAGGCTGGGTGGATATGACTGTGGAAGAATTTATGACGTTCTTTGCCTTGTTGTTCCTCATGCCTCTGATCAAGAAGCATGTGTTGCAACACTATTGGAAGCACGACCCTCTCATCGCCACCCCAACTTTCAATAAGTTCATGACTCGTGACAGATTTTTGTTGCTGCTAAGATTTATGCACTTTGCAGACAACGAAAATCCTAACAGGATTGACAGGATATGGAAAGTTCGGGATGTGTTCACCATGTTGTTGGAGAGGTATAGGATATACTTTTACCCCTTCCTCAATTTGGTGATTGATGAGTCGCTCGTGCTCTTCAAAGGATGTCTTGTTTTCAAGCAGTATATCCCCTTGAAAAGGCATAGGTTCGGAATCAAGCTCTTCGTTTTGTGTGACTGCGAAACTGGAATAGTGCTTGACATGATCGTGTACACAGGCACTGACATTGACATACCGAAAGCCGCTGCCAATGACCCCATGGGCATGTCAGGTGCCATCGTCAGGAAAATGTTGGCACCTTACCTGGGCAAAGGCCACATCATCTACACTGACAACTGGTATACTTCTCCTGCTCTCTGCCAGTTTCTTCATGACAACCAAAGGGGGTCATGTGGGACTGTCAGAAAGACAAGAAAGTTTATGCCAAAGTTCACAGGTAATGTCATTCCTCTCACAGATGCCTCCTCCAGTGACACACCTTCAGAAGATGACCTGGCCCAGGAACACCGCGAGAGGCATGTGCGAAGAAGGCGACGAAAGGGGCAGAAATTCAAGCAGCTCGAGAAGTGTGGGAAACTGATAGCCCTGAAGTGGAAGGATAAGCGAGACGTCCACCTGCTTTCCACCGTCCACACAGGTGCCCAGATGGATTCTGGCAAAATCCACTACCGAACCAGGAAGACCATCTACAAGCCCGACATGGTAGTGGACTACACTAAGAACATGCGCCTGGTGGACAAGTCTGACTGTCAGCTGTCAGGCGTTGAGTGTCTGAGGAAGACTGTGAAGTGGTATCACAAGCTCTTCCTCCACCTAGTTGATATCACGATGCTCAACGCCTACAACTTGTGGTTGGTGAAAAAGGATATGGCCCCAAACCAGAAGCTGAAATTCCGGGAGTTCGTCTACAACATCTCATACCAACTCCTGGAGAAGTATGGCACCACCACTCACAGACGTACGGCATGGCGTGGGGATCACGTTCCTGACCGCATCCAGCTGGGTGTCGAAAGACACTACCCAATCAACACCGAGATGCTTGGCACTCGTCGCAGGCAGGCGCAGTGCACCGTCTGCAGCACCAGTGTCAGGAAACCCCATGTCACCAAAAGAGTCACCTCAATGTGCGCCGAGTGCAAAGTTCCACTCTACCTGGGTGACTGCTTCAGGGACTACCACACCTTCAAGAATTATTGAGTGTCGCCCTGCCCTGCCCTGCCCTGGACTCGCCCTGTGCCCTGCCCTGGACTCGCCCCCTGCCCCGCCCTGCCCTGGACTCGCGCCCTACCTTACCTGACCTGACCTAATTGATCACGCTACCTCATAATGTAACATATATATTATATAATGTGTAAGTTCCAAAGATGTCCCTGTGATATAGCTTTTACATTATATAATTGTATGTTTCATTATTTAGTTTATAAGTTTCAAAGATTTACATGTAATATGCCTTATTTTTTTAGTATATCAATATATATGTTTGTTATTAGCCTAAGTAATGTGTATATAATTATTTTCTTACCTCAAATGAATTGTACAAAAATAAATATGTTTCAATAAATCCTGTCAAACCTACTAAGATAATAAAAAAAAAACAATAAAAAAAAAACAAAAAAAAAACAAGGTCATGTCATTGTATTCTTACAATATGATATATTCTATGAATATTTCATATTGTTTGAATACAATGGCATGATCTTGTAAAAAAAAAAAAATATCAAACATTTTCTAGACACTATAAAACCTTCCCCATAACCCCCTCCTGGATTCGATCCCACTACCCTACGACACTTTGAGTTTGCCAGTCCGCGACCTTACCAACCATGCCACAGGAGCTCATACCAAATTTCACTCAAAACTTTGTGTCTACAATCGAAATGACAATATACAAAAAAACATTAATTATCCCACCAATTTACGTTTGTAAATTGATGGGATTATCAATTATATCATGCCAAGGTTTATAAAAGTTTGTCTCTGTCAAGAATTAGTAATTATATAACTTTATTTTGTCAAAAATTGCCCAAACACTCAGCAAAATTGCCCCTCTCAGTGTGACTCCACTCATTTTCACACGGTCAAGCGGTGACCCTTGCCGCTCCTTGATGCTCCAGCTACAGCAGCTCTGTCTGGGAACAAAATTTGTATAAATACAATAATGGATAAAATACTCTTCACAAATACATTTGTATTGTATAATATTGTAAATAAAAATTAATAATAACTGTGTGGGTGTCGAAAATTGCTCAACCAGCTTTCTTATGTCTCACCTACACACGTATATTGGATTATACATAGTCATGACTATCATACAAATAATTGCAGTAGGTCTCGAATATACATTTATATTGCATATTACTTGGAAATAAATAAGTATAATTTCTCTGGTGGCAATCTACCCTTTCGCAAGTGTAAGGAGACACCAGTCTATATTTAGCCCTCTATCACAAAAGGCAATCTGCCTGTGTTTACTGACCACCCTCGCTGGTGGTCTATAAAATAGTACTTTATTTACAGTCAATGGCCTACATGTTTCTGTGGTACTTCACATGTGTCTAAAATGCAATGTCTGCTTGCATAAAAATGCAATTCTGAAGTCCATTTATACGTACGACATACGCATGTCTCAGTTTCTCTCTCTCTCTCTCCATTCCTGACTCATGTTATTGTAGAACTCTTGGTGGCAACGAACACCAGACACCTGGTAGACATAAGGTTCAAAATCCCAAGACATCAATACGCCTCGGGCGCCTCCACAATTATCACAAAGCTGGCTATCTATCTAGAGATCTGCCTGCCTTCCTTCTCTCCACGACTCACTCACTCACTCACTCACTCACTCACTCACTCCCTCCCTGCTAGCCTCCCTCCTACCCAGCCACCCCCACCCACCCTTTCAGGCTTCCGTCTGCTAGAAACACATTCACAATTTGCGTAAATATCGCATCAATTGGGCTATATGCGGTATATTCCTTGTTATATGGGACGCCTACATACGTACACGTCTTTATTATAGCATGACAGTGCTCTAAATACAAGATTTACGTGATATTTATGGCGTAACACACCCTCTCCCTCTTTCATTCCCAGCACAACTCACTCACACCTTGGTTCACGCATAGAAACTCATTGATAATGTGCGTAAATATCGCATGAATTGGTCTATATGCGGTATATATTTTGATATATGGCACGTATACATACGTACAAGTCTGTATTATAGCGTGACAGTGCTCTACGTACAAGATATAAGTGATATGTATGGCATAAACCACTCTCTCAGCTCATAAATTGCTGCCAAACCTCCAACACATCTTCATTCCCGCCTAAAAATTCTCTTATAATTCCCTTATATATTGCAATTTTTGGTCACTATGAGGCATATTCATTGTTATATGGGTGGCCTACACACGTATACATACTCTACATAGCCTAAAAGGGCTCAAAAAAGGAGATATACGTGATAATACGCGGTAACCCACCCCCTCCTCTCTCTCCTTCTATCCCCTGGGCGCGTGAAAATTCGGCAGGGAAATCTCGCCGCTCGATGACAATCTAGCCGCGCGGTGCCATTTGCTCCACATTTTTCAACTACGGACAGTTCCCCCCCCCCCCCCCAGACATTTTTTGGGGGGTCAAATATATATGGGCCGATGCACGCAAACATTCCCTACACGATGATGTACTTTTTATCGAAATTGGCAATGGGTCCCAAAATCATCATAGGTGCGCACAGTCTTACCCTGTAGAAAACCCCCTGTGCGCCGCGGAGAGGTTAACAGTGATAATATAATATAATAGTGAATCAACGTGAACAGTGAATCAATGCAGTGTACAGTCACGAACCATAACACCTGCTCACCCATTGTAATCCTTGAATCTCTAAACCATACAGGACCGGTGATGTCCTTTTCATTGTATTCTGGCAACTATTAGACTGTTTTATTCAGCTTAAGAAGAACGTATACACATTAAAAGGCTACAGACTCAATTAATCCTTTTAGCTACCATATACCTTTCCTAAACTTCATAAACTCCTCAAAATTCAGCTTAAATCCAACAAAAAATGACGTCGCTGGTACAGTGGGCGTTTTTTTGGTCAATTTATTCAGTTATTCATATACTTTTAAGTTTCCTCCCTAGACCTCCATCAAGCTTAAAAAAACACCCCCTAGAAACCCCTTCAAGATAGATTTGTACACTTTTTCGGTAGAAAAATGTCTCGGCCGAAGGCCGGATCCTCTTAAAATTACAGGCTCGCTATCGCTTGCTGTAAAGAAATCGACACCTAAAAGGTACGAAAGGTCTTAAAATTGACAACGAAATGGGGCGAAAGGTGTTAAAATCGTCAAACTAATGAGCTGAACGTCTTAAAACCTCAAAACTAATGGGGCTAAACATGAGGGAGAAAATGGTCCAGAAAACCGGCCCATCTCCCCTTAAAGCCAAGTAATGAAGCCTCTGGGATATAACAGTGTGACGCTTCTGCATAGTAGCCACGTGCGGGCGTGCGCGTACGTCGGCTGCCCAGCCGTTTAGAAACCGGCTGGCGGCAGCCGGCCGGCAGGCTTTTCCTTAGTATATATCCTACGACAACGTAACTAATGTCTGGGATATTCTTATGTTGTTTCACAGCTTGTAGCTGCCCTTATTCTTAACCAACGCATCTTAGTATATTTTATTCTCGATAGTTGATTGTTTCATTATAATATATAAGATGTAAGTCTAGTGAGAGGGAGAGAGACACTGGCTGGGGGACGTTGCTTCGCGCGGAGAGTCTAGCTTGGGACGAGCCTGAAGCGTTGCCATATGCATCCGATTGCAACGTTAGGCTTAGTTTCGACTCACGCACGGGGTAGACGATTTTGACCCGGCATCTGTGTTCAGTGTTGCCAAGCCTGGGATGTATTTTGTATGCCTAGGGTGGGGTCCAGACAGATTCAAGACTCAGAGCTCACCTCACTGTCGTACCCTTCGGACCCCCTTGCTATCTATCCCTCTCAACCCCACTTAGAAACTTTCTCTCTTACTTTGTATACCTTCTTTCCACTACTTCACCAATCTATTTAATTATCCCATCCCCTTGATAGACCTTATATCTATTATTGTATTAACGACGAGCTCTCAGATAACTAGATAGGATTTTGGGCCTTATGCAGAGACGTAATTGTTAATGAGACCTAGGAAGCTTTTTTTGTTGTCTCATATTTGGTGGTTTCATGCTTGCTAGTGTGTTCTTGTGTCAGGTTAGCAGGGGCTAGACCGGAGGGTAGGCTTTTTGCGATCCTTTAAGTAAAGTCTGCTGGTGCGAGTCCTGTGGACCCGCACGACTTTACTAGGATACCCGTGGGAGTCTGGGGGCATTTTCTTGTCTGTGTCCCTGTGTGTCTAGTGTTGTGTTGTGTGAGGGCCCTTGCCTAGTCCACTCAGCACTGCGCTAGCACGTCTTGCTTTTGTTTTAGGGTCGCCAGGAGAGAGTCAGATACTTGCGATCTGAGTCTCTCAAGAGAGCACCCTTTCAATTAGAGTAATTTGGCGCACAGACCTGGGAACGTCCCTAGGCTAGAGCAGGTGGCTCAGCCCGGGTATCCGAAGCCTGTATCCTTCCGGCTAGACCTCTGCCACCTGGCAGATTAACAGCTAGGGGTTTATCATCTCTGTATGCTTGTTATTGTGCCACAGTTTACCGTTTTTGTGAGCATTGTGAGTCAGGGTGTGGCTTAGAGACTCTGTCCGATCAGGCTTGCCTGACTAAGAGTGAGAAGCACACCTGTATGTGGTTATGTTGCGAGTTGCTGCCTTTATTTAATTATACCTATGCCATTATACACTGTAGGTCCTATCACTAGTATTTATTCCTGCTTATGAGTTGAGAGTTCTCTAAATCCGTAACGTACTTTCTTTGCTAAGCATCAGATCCTACAGTAGCCGCATGCAGTTTAGAACCCCGCATCTTGTCTACCGGTACGATGTTTTGAGGACTGTTTGCTTTCACCTTCTTTCACGCAGGGGTGATTAGTTGTATTAATTAACGTAACGTTAAATGTACTTTCTTCTAGTTTGTTATTAAATTGTTTCTGCAATTTAATTCCGTTATCTATCTTTTCCTTGAAGCTTTAAGTCAACTTAATTGTGTGATCTTTTATATAGCCTGCTTGACTATCAGCAGTCTATAGTGCGTGCACCCTGTAACCGAGTCATAGGATACCTTGTTGTCCAGGCAGGACTCTTGACGGTTTAGGGTGGTTTGTTGCCTGGGTTTATAGATAAGGGTTGGATCTAGCGTTTTCCGTTGTTGCTTGTTGCCGCATACCTAGTCCAATAGAAAGAGCCCAGTGTTTATATATATCCCAGGACGTAACAAATGGCGACCTTGCATAGGATTTACTGAACAGAGGAATATAGTGGTCATTTGTTTTGAGATTCCTTATGATTAGAGGAATACAGTGGACATAGTTTTTTTTTGGAGCAACCAATATAACACATTAAAGACTTTAAATAACATTAGTATATACATACTTGCATAGGAGATAAGGCACATTCTATAACCGTGATAATTACTGCAGTACACAAACATGTCTAATATATCAGAACACAGTGATGGGTCAGGTCACGATACAGGCTCGGAGGGAGAAAGACCTGTGGAGTGGCTAGTCGATAGCGAGGAGGGTGCTAGAAGATTTTTAGAGGTGCCCCTTACCGCTGCCAGGGTGTTGAAGCTGAATAAGTACAGCTTAAAGTGTGTGGCAGGTCTTCAGGGTCACCAGGGTTTAAGTGGCATGAGGAAAGATCAGCTGAGGACTTTGATATTGGGTTTAGAAGGGAGAGACCTGGGTGGAGAGGCGACTGGGGGCCCCGGTCCCCAGCCCCCCCTCCACTCTACTCCCATATCAAATGTCAGGATGCCTGAATTTAGTACATACCCCCAAGTTGATGGTCAATGGCAGCGTGGAATTCAATCACAGGGACCCTCTCCATTAAATGCACCTTCCCCTCCTCAAGGGTTGACTCCAGATTTGTTGTTTCGGCTTGAGATGGCCAAGGTTGAGGCCGCCGAAAGACAGGCTAGAGCTCAGGTTGAGGCTGCCGAGAGACAGGTTAGTGTGCAGGCTGAGGTTGCTAGAGCTCAGGTTGAGGCTACCGAAAGACAGGCTAGTGTGCAGGCTGAGGCTGCAGAGAGAACAGCTATACGAGAGGCTGAACTGCAGGCAGAGTCTACTAGGTATCGGGCTGACAGGGAGCTGGAGAGATCTCGAGTGGAGGTAACAGGGCGAAATATTGGGGGAGGTAACAGACATGGGACCAATCATTGTCGCACCTGCTTAAACTAGTTCCTGTGTTCGATGAATTATGTGTGACTGAATTTTTTATGCTATTTGAGAAGAAGTGTCAGGAACACCAGTGGCCTCAGGAAAAGTGGGCAGCATTAGTTTCATCAAGACTCCTAGGAAAGGGGCTAAATGCGTATGATGCACTACCTTTAGAGTCCTGTGTAGTTTATGATGAGCTAAAGAAGGCTGTGCTACGGGCCTATGAGTTACAACCAGAAACTTACCGCTTGAAGTTTCGGGGTGTTACTAAGGGCAAGGATAGTACCTTCCTAGAACACGCCCGGGACTTGTCTGATGCACTACGATATTGGCTGCGTTCTGAGAGGGCAGCTACTTTTGAGGAGTTGAGTGAGCTGGTTCTCTTGGAGCAGTTCTTTAAGTGCACAGGCGGGGACTTAACATTAAATATAAAGGAAAAAAATCCTAGAACTCTCCAGGAGGCAGCAGAAATGGCTGACCGCCGACTGTCATTAATTCGAGGGTGTGAAGCAGCAGCTAGGAGTGAGTTGGGTGCAAAGGATCGTACCCCTCCCCCTCCCAAGAATTTTGATACACATAAATACACAAAACCATGTAGCACTGACAATAAAACTGAACATAAACCAAATACCGTCCCGTATAAGAAGTCTAATGGTACCTCCCACTCCCAAGGGAAACCAAAGAGTAAAGAGTGCTTTGCATGTCACAAGGAGGGTCACTTTGCAAATGCTTGTCCGAACAAGCCACCGAACAAGGTTGTGTCGTTGGCCCGCAGCATAGGGGTGTCGCCTATATCTTCTGAGTTTGCCAAGGGTAGTTCGTCAGAGGTTCAGACACAGCCTGTGTTCAAGAGTCCGGAAGGCTCGAACCCTGTCCGCGACGTCTTTGGGGGTCATAGAGGGCATGGTTTTGTGAGGTGGGCTGGCGAAAGGCGAGGAGTTAAGCTATTGCGTGATACTGGGGCTTCTCAGACCTTGTTAAAGAACTTTACTGGTAGGCCGATTAACGCTGCTCGCGTGGTGGTAGTTCAGGGGATCAATGCTACGAAGTCCTACCCGCTGGTGCGGATGGAGCTGGAGGTGGTTGGTGTGGCAAAGGAGCTGGATGTGGGAATTGTAGAGAACTTGCCTGTTGGGGGCGTCGACCTCCTCCTCGGCAACGACTTTGCGGTGCCTGCTTCTAAGGTTTCACCCTTGGTCGTTGCCGAGAAGGCGGCCGACGTTAGTAGGGAGGAACAGGAGTGGGTTGAGAAGTGTAGCGTACAAACCATGGCGTGTGTTGTGACGCGTTCTCAGACATCCGGAGCCTTGCAGCCACCACCTCAGTCTATCAAACCGCGGAGGAAAGGTCACAAGAAAACGGGAAGTGTTGGTCAATTGGAGAGTTTTGAGCCGGCAGTGTTTCTTGGTGACTCATTATTGGCACCTATGTTAGAGTCTGGAGAGGCCCTGGGGCCTGTCACCGTTAGTGCAGGTGCAGGGCAGGAAGAGACTCTGTGACAGCATCGTTATGCGCAGCGTGAGGAAAGGATGGCTCAGCGGGACATTGGAGGTGGAAAAAAATTATTTAAGATGAACTTGGATAATCTCGCACCTGCTGATATATGTTCCTTGCAGCTGGAAGATCCTGAAGTCAGGGCGTGTGGTAATGGTGCTGTCGAACTGGAGAGCGATGGGGATGCGCAGCCTGGTGATTTTTTCTTGTCCGAGGGGATCTTGTATCGGAGACATCAGGATCCCAAGAAAAAGTGGGATGGCGGGTCAGGATTAGTGGACCAGTTAGTAGTACCGAGGGTGTGCCGTGAGAGCTTATTGAGATTAGCTCATGATGTGCCTTTGGCAGGGCACCTGGGGGCACGTAAGACGGAGGCAGTTCTGAGCAAGCTTTTCTGGTGGCCTGGGTTAAAGGCGAGTGTCGTGTCATGGGTGTCACAGTGTCACACTTGTCAAGTTGTTGGGAAACCCAATCAGGTCATCCCGAGAGCCCCGTTACAACCCATCCCTGTCATTGGGCCGCCCTTCAGCAAAGTAGTTATCGATATGGTTGGCCCATTGCCCCCCACTAGTGCCAGCAATACATTTTTACTAACTGTAATGGATGTAGCAACACGGTATCCAGATGCTTACCCCATGCGCAACGGGATGGCCAAGACTGTTGTCAAAAACCTACTTGTCTATTTCTCTCATTATGGCTACCCTCAGGAGATCCAGTCTGATCAGGGATCCAATTTTACTTCTGCTCTGTTTAAGCAGACCATGCAGCAACATGGGATAGTGTCTGTGGTGTCATCTGCCTACCATCCCGAGAGTCAGGGAGTTTTGGAAAGGTGGCACTCGAATCTCAAGAGTATGTTGCGGTGTTATTGCATGGAAAATGGGAAGGACTGGGATCTAGGTCTCCCATACGTTTTATTTGCTGCGAGAGAAGTACCTGAGGAGAGCTTGGGATTTAGCCCGAACGAGTTGGTTTTTGGACACAGGGTCAGGGGGCCCCTCCACATAGTCAAGGAGATTTGGGAGGGAGTCGCAAAGCCATGCTCGCTTCTAAAGTATGTAGTTGAAAGCCGTGAGAGAATGCTAAAGAGCTTGGAGGTAGCAGGTCGGAACCTTAAGAGTTCACAAGCTCAGATGAAGGACAGATACGACCAGAAGGTGAGGCTGAGGAAGTTTGAAGTAGATCAGGAGGTACTGATACTACTGCCTCTGGTGGGACACCCCTTGTCTGCCAAGTACTCTGGTCCATATTGGGTTGTAAGGAAGGTTTCTGATCTCGACTATTTAGTAGCTACTCCTGATCGTAAGAAAAAGAACCAACTTTGCCATGTAAATCTGATGAAAGAGTATGTGAGGCGCCTCTCCGAGCCTCTCACTGTCCCGGTGTTGATCTGCAGTGATCGTGGTGGAGAAGGAGGAAGGGACAGTCAAGCTGCGGGGGAGGATAATTGGGATTGTCATGTTTCCGCAGATCAGTGGGCGGGGAATTCTAGACAAGTGGCTCACAAGTTGATATTGCACCTGCCTGAGCAACAGCGTGTAGCTGTGCAGCACTTGTTTGATTCAAACCCAGCTGTTTTCGCGGAGCATCCTGGCCTCACTACTCAAGCGGTGCACGATGTCGATGTTGGGGACCACCCGCCCTTTAAATCAGTGCCATACCGTGTTCCCCCTATTAAATTACCAGCACTTAGGGAAGAGCTGGATTATAATTATGCTGAAACGTGGGCTGATTTCTGAGGGTGCAGTAAGGTGGACTTCCCCAGTCACACTGCAGCCCAAACCAGATGGCAAGGTGCGGTTTTGTATAGATTTCCGCAGGTTGAATGGTTTAACCCCCACAAATGCCTACCCTCTCCCTCGCGTGGACGACAGTGTGGATAAGATAGGAAAAGCCAAGTTCCTCACTAAGATAGACCTTGTTAAGGGTTATTGGCAAGTGCCCTTGTCTGAGCGAGCGCGAGAGGTGTGTGGGTTTGTGGTGGACGGTGCCACATATCGTTGCCATGTTATGCCATACGGGCTGAAAAATGCCCCTGCAACGTTTCAGAAATTAATGAACGACATTGTAGCCGACATTCCCAACTGTACGGTGTACCTAGATGATGTCATAATATACGACGATGATTTTAACAGTCACTGTGCTCACATCGGACAGCTTTTTAATAAACTGAATGAAGCAGGTTTGGTGGTAAACCTGGGTAAGTGCGATTTTGTCAAAGCCACAGTTTTGTACCTGGGGTTCGAGGTGGGGATGGGTCAGGTGTGCCCTCCACAGACAAAGATCAAAGCCATCGATCAGTTTCCCCAGCCTACGACTAAGAAACAAATCATGCGGTTTCTAGGTATGATAGGCTATTATCGTCGCTTCATCAAAGGCTATTCGACTGTACTTGCACCTTTAACTGACTTATTATCTAAGGACAAGAAGTTCCGGTGGTCTCCTGAGTGTGCAGAGGCGTTTTCCTTGGTGAAACACCTGTTATGTACCCACCCCATACTCAGGGCCCCGGACTTCAGCAGACCTTTTCAGCTGGCGACTGATGCCAGTGGCGTAGGGGCTGGGGCTGTCTTGTTACAGACAGATGATGAAGGTATCGAACATCCAGTGAGTTTTTACAGTAAAAAATTCAATAGTGCACAAAGGAATTACTCTGTAATTGAAAAAGAACTCCTGGCGATAGTGCTGGCGCTCAGGCACTTCAATGTATATGTTCCTGCTTTCGGACCAGTCGTAGTGGTTTATACCGATCATCACCCTCTGAAATTCTTGAATCAGTTTCATAACCGGAATATGAGGCTGACCAGGTGGTCACTCATGCTTCAGGAGTATAATCTGGACATACGCCATATTGCCGGTTCTGATAACGTGATAGCGGATTGTCTATCAAGGGTGGATGATGTTGGTTAGACTGCCACAGGATTGAGGGTTGAGTGTGGAGGAAAATAGGCTGTCACTGTAGTTCAGCCGAAAAAAACAAATTAAAAAAGCACCCATCCACCCATCCGGGTGGATGGGACTCGTTAGCCTTGGTCGGCAATCCATCTAGGGGAGACAACCTTATACAAATCCGGGTGGATGGAACTCGTCAGCCTTGGTCGGCAACCTGTCTAGGGGAGTAAACCTTATACAAATCCGTACTGCTCACCTAAGGGTGAAGCAGGTTAGTGGATGGACTAGCCGCGCACCACTGTAGAAAAATAATGCTAAAAATATACATAGAAGGCCTCTGAGTTAGACGGACCCTAAGTTGAGTGGTCAATCCTGTAAGTCCTTCAGTAAACTGGCGCGGGTTGTCCTTCTCACAGGGGTTAGATCTGCTTGGGGGTGTTTTTTGTATGGCCACCCTCGTAAAGAGGAGTAAGGCGTCCGGCAATAGATAGATAGATAGAAAAAAGCAAAACCTTATAAAAACTCTTTATTTTTTATAACGTGTAGAATTTTGTATAATATGTTGTAGCAGTATCTAAGTTGAATGTTTTCGCTTATTGTCGCTAAGTTAGTTGAACTTGCTCGGTGGAGCGTAACAGTCTTTATTTTTTTTTATATATAGTGCCTTGTGTCGCAACAGTGTGTGGTACTATGAGAAGCTTTCTGTTAGATATGAAGAACTTAGTCAAGGGTCTTATATCTTGGGGGAGGTGTGACGCTTCTGCATAGTAGCCACGTGCGGGCATGCGCGCGCGTCGGCTGCCCAGCCGTTTAGAAACCGCTGCCGGCCGGCAGGCTTTTCCTTAGTATATATCCTACGACAATGTAACTAATGTCTGGGATATTCTTATGTTGTTTCACAGCTTGTAGCTGCCATTATTCTTAACCAACGCATCTTAGTATATTTTATTCTCGATAGTTGATTGTTTCATTATAATATATAAGATGTAAGTCTAGTGAGGGCAGGAGGAGACGAGCGGGAGAGAGAGACCGGCTTGGGACGTTGATTCGCTTGCCAGCTTGGGACGAGCCTGAAGCGTTGCCATATGCATTTGATTGCAACGTTAGGCTTAGTTTCGACTCACGCACGGGGTAGAGGATTTTGACCCGGCAACTGTGTTGAGTGTTGCCAAGCATGGGATGTATTCTGCATGCCTAGGGCGGGGTCCAGACAGATTCAAGACTCAGAGCTCACCTCACTGTCGTACCCTTCGGACCCCCTTGATATCTACCCCTCTCAACGCCACTTAGAAACTTTCTCTCTTACTTTGTATACCTTCCTTCCACTACTTCACCAATCTATTTAATTATCCCATCCCCTTGATAGACCTTATATCTATTATTGTATTAACGACGAGCTCTCAGATAACTAGATAGGATTTTGGGCCTTATGCAGAGATGTAATTGTTAATGAGACCTAGGAAGCTTTTTTGTTGTCTCATATTTGGTGGTTTCATGCTTGCTAGTGTGTTCTTGTGTCAGGTTAGCAGGGGCTAGACCGGAGGGGAGGCTTTTTGCGATCCTTTAAGTAAAGTCTGCTGGTGCGAGTCCTGTGGACCCGCACGACTTTACTAGGATACCCGTGGGAGTCTGGGGGCATTTTCTTGTCTGGGTCCCTGTGTGTCTAGTGTTGTGTTGTGTGAGGGCCCTTGCCTAGTCCACTCAGCACTGCGCTAGCACGTCTTGCTTTTGTTTTAGGGTCGCCAGGAGAGAGTCAGATACTTGCGATCTGAGTCTCTCAAGAGAGCACCCTTTCAATTAGAGTAATTTGGCGCACAGACTTGGGAACGTCCCTAGGCTAGAGCAGGTGGCTCAGCCCGGGTATCCGAAGCCTATATCCTTCCAGCTAGACCTCTGCCATCTGGCAGATTAACAGCTAGGGGTTTATTATTTCTGTATGCTTGTTATTGTGCCACAGTTTACCGTTTTTGTGAGCATTGTGAGTCAGGGTGTGGCTTAGAGACTCTGTCCGAGCAGGCTTGCCTGACTAAGAGTGAGAAGCACACCTATATGTGGTTATGTTGCGAGTTGCTGCCTTTATTTAATTATACCTATGCCATTATACACTGTAGGTCCTATCATTAGTATTTATTCCTGTTTATGAGTTAAGAGTTCTCTAAATCCGTAACATACTTTCTTTGCTAAGCATCAGATCCTACAGTAGCCGCATGCAGTTTAGAAACCCGCATCTTGTCTACCTGTACGATGTTTTGAGGACTGTTTGCTTTCACCTTCTTTCACGCAGGGGTGATTAGTTGTATTAATTTAACGTTAAATGTACTTTCTTCTAGTTTGTTATTAAATTGTTTCTGCAATTTAATTCCGTTATCTATCTTTTCCCTTGAAGCTTTAAGTCAACTTAATTGTGTGATCTTTTATATAGCCTGCTTGACTATCAGCAGTCTATAGTGCGTGCACCCTGTAACCGAGTCATAGGATACCTCGTTGTCCAGGCAGGACTCTTGACGGTTTAGGGTGGTTTGTTGCCTGGGTTTATAGATAAGGGTTGGATCTAGCGTTTTCCGTTGTTGCTTGTTGCCGCATACCTAGTCCAATAGAAAGAGCCCAGTGTTTATATATCCCAGGACGTAACATGAGGACCTCAGAGTACAGTCGACGCTCGATTTAACGGACTAATAGGGGGGAGACCGAGTCCGTTGCTGGAAAAAGTCCGTAGCTGGAAAATTGCCTTCGTATTTGGGTTGTGTTTTTTTTTTTTTTTTTTTTTGAGGGACACATTGTGCTGTACTGTCCCTGAAAACATAATAAAGGTTGTATTTGTCATTGATATGATAAATTTCACATGGGGGAAAAAAAAAAAAAAAAAAAAGGAACGATATCCCCTGTATATCTACTGTAGGCCTACTCCCTCCCCTCCCCGTCCTGGCCTCAACCCCGACCCCGTTACTGTGATATGTTGATAAGCCTTGTGCTACACCCTATTGATAATGCAACTATTGAACATACTTAAAAGTGTATGTTATTTGGTCTCTATATAATCTGTGAATCATTTCCGATATGATAGAATTAAAGACATTTTTTTCCACCAACTCATAATCAGCAAAAACGACACAAATGTCAATTAAAAACATGTTATAATATTTCCCCATCATTTTGTGTATACCGTGGGAAAAAAAAAAAAAAAAAAATCTATCAAACGTAAATCTCCCCGTCTCGGAAGCTCGGCGCCTAGACGGAGGGGAGGGTTGAACTATTTTTTTGACTATCTTATTTATTGTGTATCTATGTACTGGAAGGATATTATATTTTTCAATTCCATCCCATTAGAAATTATTCAAAGATTACAAAAAGTCCAAATAAGACATACCGGTAGTTATGTTAATGTATAAGGGATTTAGGTAGATGAATTAGAGAGTGCGGGAGAGGGTACAACAGGGGAAGAGGGTTGTAGGAACGCTAAAAGCAGTAACAAGAAATAGGGTGGTCAGTATGGAAGTGAAGAAGTCCTTGCATGACAGTGTGGTAATCCCGACACTGACTTACGGAAGCGAAGCATGGACGTTGGTTGAGAGACTCAGACCAAGAGTGAGAGCAGTGGAAATGAATTACTTAAGGAGTGCGTGCGGAATTACATGGAGGGATAGACAGACTAATGAGGAAGTAAGAAGGAGGTGTGGTGTGGAGGTAGATGTGCTGGAAAGTGTGAAAAGGAACAACTTGAGATGGTTCGGCCATATGGAACGTATGGAAAGCGAGAGAATGACTAAGAGGGTGTACGAGAGCGAGGTGGAGGGACAGAGGGGGAGAGGTAGACCGAATATGAGGTGGAAGGATGGAGTGAGGAACTACATGAATGAAGGCGGTGCTGGTTGGGGGGAGGGGCGTCGACTGACTGGGGACAGAGGTGCATGGGGGCGGTTCGTTCGTGGCCACCCCTTCGGGGATCACGGCGTCAGGCAATAGATAGATAGATAGATAGAATTAGAGAGATAGATAGATAGAAAGAGAGTGTATATCGAGGGAAAAAAACAAAACAAAAAATCTATCAAACGTAAATCTTCCGTCTCTGCTCGCACGGAGGGTAGAGTTGAAATATTTTGTTGACTATCTTATTTATTATTTATCTATGTGCTGGAAGGATATTATATTTTTCAATTCCATCACATTAGAAATGATTCAAAGATTACAAAAAGTCCAAATAAGACCTAGTTATGTTAATGTATAAGGGATTAAGGTAGGTGCATTAGAGAGATAAATAGATAGAGCAACGGACTTTGCTCCAACTTTTTTTCGAGCAACGGACTTTGTCCGTTGCTGGGTCCATTGTCCGGCTACAGACAGAGTCCGTTAAATCCAAAATCCGTTGTATCGGGGTCCGTTAAATCGAGCGTCGACTGTACTTGCAAAGAAGAAACCTGGATTTAAATGGCATTGCACTGTTTGCGATACCACCCCCCTGGCTGCAAAGAACGCAGCAATTAGTCAGCAGACCTTGGATGACCTGACGGCTGCCCTAGTTGGTGAAGTGAAGACTACCATTGTAAACGAAGTGAAGGGTGCCCTTGCTGCGGTGGCCGTGGAGATAGAGAGTATTGGTAGCAGAATGGATATCCTTGAGACTAAAGTTGCTGCCCCCGATATTCCCTTGTTTGCCAAGATAGTTCAGCAAACATTTGAAGAGACCAAAAAGGAGCCGACCAAACGCACCACTGAGGTGGTAGATGGTGGAAAGAAAAAAACTGTCTGGGACCATCAGGTCCTGCTAGTGAAGCCAAAAGACCGATCTTCCGAGCCAGTAAGCCCACCAGATACAAAGGCAATCGAGACTGCTTTGGCTTCAGTTCCAGTTAACAAGTTAACTAGAACTGATTCAGGTGTACTGGTGGTACGACTTCCATCCAAGAAAGCCAAAGAAGATGCAGGAAGGGCCATCAATCAGTGTTTGGGGGTGGACAGTGCCTTCAGTGTCTCCGAACCAAAGAAGATGATGCCAAAAATGACTCTGGTAGGCATTGCTAATGACGCTGAGGATAATGAGATCATTCCCAGCATCCTCAACAAGAACCCAAGAATAAAGTCCCTGGTCGACGATGGCTTAGCTATGAATTTGCTATTCACCAAGCAAAAGAGTGATGCACACACAAAGACTGCGGTAGTAAAAATGTCACCTGAAATATGCTCTTCCATTGTGGATGATGGCAATTCTGTGTATGTTGGACTTGTGAGATGTCGTGCATACGATCGCTTCTGGGTAACACAATGTTACCATTGCCAGGGCTTTGGCCATACCAGTGACAGGTGTTATCGGAAAAATGAGGATCCAAAATGCAACTTCTGTGCCGGTACTCATAACTCAAAAGACTGCACCAACAGGACTTCCCCCAAATGTATAAATTGTATGAGCTCCACATCAGTTACGGAGCCGCCAAATCATTTCGCCTCAAGTAGAAATTGTCCTCTGATGACAGCTCAGAGAAATAAAGTTATTGAAAACACCAATTTTGTAGGTTCAAAAAACTGAAAACTGCACACGGGAGCCGGTTGAAACGGAGTCTGTTGAATGTTCATTCCTTGCGTAACAAAATGGATCATATTTGCGAGATC
>JBAKBP010017005.1:0-49929 GCA_037953745.1 Lithodes maja
CTTCTTCAGTTTGTGGCCATGCTTGAACACGGAGCGGACATCAAATCTCAACTGAGGTTTGGCGCATCAAAAACAGATCTAGCAATTGCTCAGCTGCTTCAGTACAACTGCTACACAAGGTACAAAGAAGGAGCAGCAACTCACAGACACTCCAAAGACAGAGAGACCCCATTCCCTGTTTACATGGGGATATCCGTCTACACAAAGACCAGAAAGAGAAAGTTGGTGGAAATGCTTAACGAGCATGGCACCAGCATTTCATATGACAGGGTGCTACAGTGCACAGTTGGGAGATGCAACAGTCAGCAAGTACGTGGAGGATGGGGTGGTCTGTCCACCAGTTCTGCGAAAAGGGCTGTTCACCACATCAGCCATGGACAACATAGACCACAATCCCACTGCAACGACAGCGACCACTTCTTTCCATGGAACCAGCGTCTCTGTTTTCCAGCACCCAACCAAAGAAGACAAAGGTGAAGAGCGTGGACAGCTGAAGTTCGGAGAGGAGAAAGTGAAGACAGTTCCAGAACTTCCAGACTCCTTCACCAATGTCCGGCCCGCCTTCTTCACCAAGAAGAAACCCTCTCCTCCCCAGAGTGGTGTGACACACCCAGACACCAGTCTGCTGAGGCCACAACTGGCAATGGAGTATGAGTGGCTGGAGAAGGTCACTGTGACAGATGGGCCAGTGGATGTGACTTGGTCAGCCCACCATGCTTCACAGAAGAGAGGAAAGCCATATGAGGTCAGCATTACATCACTTTTGCCTCTGCTGCGAGATCAGGCCGACTCGGTTGCTACAGTCAAGCATGTGATGGACAAGATCAAGGAGATAGTGGCATTTCTGAACCCCGGTCAGGTGCCAGTCATTGCTGCTGACCAGCCAATATATGCAGTAGCCAAGCAGGTCCAGTGGCACTGGCCTGAAATCTACGGTGAGGACAAGTTCGTCATCATGTTCGGAGGCTTGCATATTGAGATGGCGGCACTGAAGTCCATTGAAACTCTACTCCAGGACAGTGGTTGGACAGGAGCCCTCTTGGAGGCAGGGATAGCATCTCCTGGGACAGCAGATTCATTTCTGACAGCTTCGAGCATCACTAGGACACGACAGATGCACCAGATAACAGCATGCAGTCTGTACAAGCTTCTGAAGGCAGCCCACACTGACTACTTGAAAGAGACAGATGAACAACCCGAAGAGGTGCCTAGCTTCGACACTTGGTGTGAGCATCGCAAACTGCAAAGTCCCCAGTTTCATTTCTGGTATATGGTGCTGTCAATGGAACTGGTGATCCTCTTGTTGATCCGATCATTCAGGGAAGCCAACTTCTTCCTGTACTGTCAGTCACTGGCTGAGCTGATACCATACTTCTTTGCCAAGAACAATGTAAACTATGCACGGTGACTTCCGATCCACTACAGAGACATGGTGACCCTGGAACAGAAGCATCCTCAGCTGGCTCAGGAGATCCAGAGTGGAAACTTTGTTGTACACAAATCGAGCCGACAGTTCTCAGCAATGGCTATTGACCAAGCTCACGAGCAGGCCAACGCTGTCATCAAGGCAGACGGGGGTGTGATAGGCGTGACTGAAGACCCATCAGCACTGAGACGATGGATGATAGCTGGTCCTCAAGTCAGCCACTTGGTTGCACAGTATGAGGCAGCATGTGGGACCAAAGAGGGTACTGAACACACCAGCCACCATGAGGAGACAGAACGAGCACAAAGAGTGTTCCTTGAGAAAGTAGAAAAGCTCTCACAAGCCATGACAGATATGTGCAATGCTTTCCAGGAGGAGAGTCGGGACCTGCTTTCACTTGATACAAAGGATATTGCTCACCACACTGCCGCCGAGCTGATTGGCACACACCTTGAGAAAGGCAAGTTCCGTTTCCAGGAGTTTATGAAGGGACTGGAAGGGGAAGAAGAATCCACCTTCTATGAACCAATCAAGAAGAACAGGGTTGACTTTTTCCGACAGGTACCAGCCTCTGTTGACTCTTCAAAACAAAAAGTGCTGAAGGAAGACTATCAACTGTTCTCCAAGCTGTTCATATCATGCCAGAGCAGAGAGTGTGACTTGAAGGAGTTCTTCCGTCATGAGAACCAGTTACATCCTGCTGCCCTCAGTGATGGTGGAAAGCTCCACACCTGTCAGAAATCCCACCTCACTACCATTCTTCAGAGCCAAGTTACAACCCCTGAGGCAGAGCCAGACGCCGAGACCATCATCATTGATGGTGCAGCGTTGGTGAACAGTCTGCCCCCACGGAGTTCAAAGACGTTCGAAGAGTACGCAATGCTCGATGTCCTTCCTAGAATACAAGCATACTCTACCAAGTACAAGAGAACAGACATTGTGTTTGATGTCTACTGGCAATCTAGTCTGAAAGCTGAAACTAGATCAAAGCGAGGACGCGGGGTGAGACGCAGGGTGACAGGGAAGGGCAAAATTCCCTCAAACTGGCGAAACTTCCTGAGAGAAAATAACAACAAAGCCGAGCTGTTCAACTTTCTGGCTGATAAGATTGCACGTGTGGCCACACCAAATGTGGTCATTGTGACCAAGGAAGAAGATGCTGTCAGCAACCGCACTATCAATCTGGCTGGGGTGGCACCGTGCAGTCATGAAGAAGCTGACACGTGGATCTTTGTGCATGCCAGGCATGCAACAGAAGCAGGCAGCAAAGTCATCATGGTCAAAGCCAGCGACACAGATGTTGTTGTCATCGCAGTCAGTGTTCTGCAGGCACTTCAGGAGCTAGGTCTGCAGCAGTTGTGGGTTGCCTTTGGCCAAGGACAGAACCTGAGGTGGGTTCCTGTACATGACTTGTGTTGCACTCTTGCAGAAAAGAGCAAAGGGATGCTGTTCTTCCATGCCTTCACTGGCTGCGATGTCGTTTCAGCATTCCGTGGCAAAGGGAAGAAGTCTGCTTGGCAAACCTGGGATGTTTGTGATGAGGCTTCCGGTGTCTTCAGCAAACTCAGCCAGTACCCACCGGTAGTTGATAATGAAGACCTGGAAACCTTGGAGAAGTTCGTGGTCATGATGTACGACAGATCCAGAACAGCTGAAGGTGTCGATGATGCGAGGTTGGACATGTTTGCTCGGAAGCAGAGGCCATACAAAGCCATTCCTCCAACCCGAGCAGCACTGAAGCAGCATGTGAAGCGTGCTGCCTACCAGGCGGGCTGCATCTGGAGTCAGTCAATAGTACGTCAACCAGAAACGCAGACTCCTGCCAACTGGGGCTGGACCAAGAAAGGAGATCTGTGGCAGATCGTTTGGACAGAGCTCCCACCCATTGCAGAGAGTTGCCAGCAGCTGACCAAGTGTGGATGCAAGTCGGAATGCTGCGGTCGATGCAAATGCTACTGCTTTGGTCTGACCTGCACGGCACTGTGCAGCTGCAGATGCGAGGTTTAGAAGCGTTGTAGTATACTCATCCAGGCAGCAAGACAATAAGTGACAAACAAGTATAGGCCTACTGCCTACATGTACATCCAATAATATATCGGACTAATGGTGCCTATGATATGGGCACTTTTTACCCTAATTATGATTCCGGGACTGATATCATGGTACAAGGAAGCTAGTGAGTAAGTCCATGGTTCCAAATTCGGATTCTACATAGTGAAAAATGTATGATTTGACACCAAGATCATTCAAATAGGACAAGTCTTTGCGATTTTATTGCGAAATGCAATGTTTCTGTATATTCAATGGTGGCCATCTTGAAAAATGGCCGCCATCTTGAATTTTTAGGTGGCTAACAGGTTTTATCAAAAGAGCAATCCCCAAGGAGTATGTGTGCCAATTTTGGTGCTTGTTTCCAGAAATGAACGATTATTCCAGTTATCTGCCCACTAATAGTGACGTCCGGTCTGGTGAAGTGAACTGTAATAAACCTGTAGAATACAAAAAAAAAAAATTGTGTACCAGGCAAGGGAACTAACTTAACATCAGCTCCAAAGGAGGATCGATGCATTAGGAGGCTGTAGGCACCAGCAGAACAGGGCAGTACTCCCGGGGAATGATACAGGTGGTTGATAAGGACAGCTGGAACTCCTGTTTCACCACCTTGCTTCCCTTGCTGATCCTTCCATGCCTCACAAGTATTGAGGGCAACCCCAGTTTGCCCTCCAAAACACCTTCTCTTACTATACATACATTATACCACAAACACATTACATACCACTTAACTTTCCATTAAATTTCCAAAAAAACATGAAGACAAATTCACGCCCAGCTTCGGAGTAACGGGGGGGGGGGGTTGCCCCCATTGGTCAGGCCCCTGGTGATGGCTCCCTAAAATGTCCTGGACCACTATCTAATATTCTATCGATTTCTGCAACATCTGCAGCCTTTCCTCTAACTTCCTCTCTGTGGAACACTATCTCTCCTCTACCAAACCTGACTTACTTTTTCTCACCGAAACACAGTTGTCTAAGGCAATAGACAGCAAACCCTTCTCTGTATCCTCCTACTATCTTTATTCTCAATTGAAAGCCAAAGGTGGATGTTGTGTGTATGTATGCAACAATCTTTCTTGCTCTCGTATTCCCAACTTTGACTCTTGTGAATTCTCAAGTCTCTGGCTTAATCTATCTTGTCACTCTCTCACTAAATATATCTGTGCCGTTTATCTCTCCCCTAATTCTACCGACTATCCAAAATTCTTTGACTATCTTACTTCTAAAATGGAACACTTTATATCCATCTCTCCCTTCTCTGAAATCTCCATCTTAGGAGATTTCAATGTTCACCACCACCAGTGGCTCTCTTCTCATTTTACTCACCAACCTGGTGAACAAGCCTACATCTTTTCTATTCAAAATGACTTAGCGCAGTTAGTTCAGTACCCCACCTGTTTCCCGGACTGCCTTAGAGATCGGCCCAACATTCTCGACTTATTGCTAACCACTACTCCTTCTGCTTACACTGTAATTCTTCTCCCTCCGTTGGGCTTCTCTGATCATAACCTTATCTCTGTCACCTGTCCTGTCTCTCCAGTACGGCCTTCTGACCCCCCTTCAGCCAGCGGCGCTTGTGGCATTTTGGCGCTGCCGATTGGGAGGCTCTTCAGCAGTACTTTTTTTGATTTCTCATGGAATTATTTTTGCTTCCATGGCTGGGGACCCTCAGAGAGTGCCGAGCGCAATACTGAGGTAATTCCTTCGGGCATGGAAGCATACATCCCATTTGTTTTCTCTCAAACTAACTCACAAATATCTTGGTTTATTCACGCTTGTTCTACTGTTGTCTGCAATAAGGAAGAAACATTCAAACGATACCACCGCCTTTAAACTCAAGAATCCCGTACTTTATATGTCTCTGCCCGGAATCAAGCCAAATCTGTCCTTTGACTCACCAAAAACTCTTTCATCAATAACAAAATATGCTATGAACTTTCCAAATCTAGCTCTTCACAAGCTTTTTGGCACCTAGCCAAAAACCTCTCCAACAATTTCACTTCCTCGTCTTTTCCTCCTCTTTTCTACTCTGATGGTACCACCGTCACCTCTCCCTCTGACAAAGCTGAACTCTGCGCTCAAACTTTCGCATAAAACTCCACCTTGGATGATTCCGGCGCAACTCCTCCCCCTCCACCCCCCTCGCACTTACTTATGCCTAAGGTCATAATCTCTTCTAAGGAAGTATGTTCTGACCTCTCTGGGCTTAATACTAAGAAGGCGTATGGACCGGATGGTGTTCCTCCTGTTGTACTCAAAAACTGTTCTTCTGTGCTGACCCCTTGCCTTGGCAAATTCTTTCGTCTCTGTCTTTTCTCTAACGTCTTTCCTTCTTGCTGGAAGTTTGCTCTTATTCAACCTGTCCCAAGGAAGGGTGACTGCTCACAACTCTCCAATTATCGTTCAATTGCTCTCTTTTTTTGCAATTCCAAAGTTTTTTAATTATTTTTAACTCAAACTTTCTTAAGCATTTATCTTCCCATAATCTCATTTCAGATCGCTAATATGGTTTCGTTAAGGGCCGCTCTACTGGTGATGTTCTTGCTCATCTTACTAACTCTTGGTCATCCTCCTTTCGGGACTTTGGTGAGACTTTTTCTATTGCTCTAGACATATTAAAAGACTTGATAGAGTTTGGCATACATTTCTAATTTCCAAACTACCCTCATGCAGTTTCTATCCCTCTATTTGTGCCTTTGTCTCTAATTTCCTTGCAGACCTCTCCATAGCTGCAGTTGAGAACGGCCATCGCTCACTTCCTCAACCTATCAACTCCGGTGTTCCTCAGGGTTCTCTCCTGTCTTCAATTCTCATTCTAATATTCATTAATGATCTACTCAACTGTACCTCTAGTCCTATCTACTCATATGCTGACAACTCTACCTTGCACTATTCAACTAGTTTTTCACATCAACTCAGCATGCACTCACTCCAAAACAAACGTGACGAGGCCATAGAACGCCTATCTTTTGATCTATCAATTATTTCTGATTGGAGCAGAGAAAATGTTGTTACTTTCAATGCCTCCAAGACCCAGTTTCTCCCTCTATCTCTCCATCACAATCTTCCACAAGACTATCAACTATTCTTTAACAATACACAACTCAACCCTTCATCTTCTCTCAGTATTTTAGGTGTATCTTTTTCATCCGACCTTTCTTGGTAAGATCACATTACCAAAAACTTGCTTTCCAAAAGTTAGGTGTGCTCAACCATCTCCGTGGGTTCTTCATCCCCGCACAGCTTCTTGCTCTGTATCGGGGTACAGTGTGCCCCTGTATTGAGTATTGTTCGCATGTGTGGGGAGGCTCCACCCATACCGCACTTCTCGAACGAGTAGAATCAAAAACATTTCGCCTCATCAACTCACTTCCTCTTGCTAGTTCCCTACAATCTCTTTCTACACGCCGCAATGTTGCACCTCTTTCACTCAGTGTTCTTCAAAGCTCTCTCAGTGCGGCAAGTGTGAGGCACCCGCCTTTCAACACAATCCCACTTCTATTCTGTCCAGTTCTCCAACTCAAGAATTGGCATATTTTCTCAGTCTTTCTTCTATTCACCAAGTGAACTCTCTAACTCTCTCCCTTAATCAATCTTTCCTTCATCCTATGACTTAAACTGCTTCAAACTTCGTGTGTCCAGGCATTTTGACTCCAACATTCCTTGAATTTGGCACTGTTATTTTTTGGGCTTTGGGGGAGACACTCGTTACAGGCAACCTGTATTTTGTCTCCTCCATACACATAGCACAAAACAAAAAATAGCAAAGACACGGAGGTAAGACCCTCGTCAAAGTTCAGCCTTGAGTATATCCCCAACTTTATCTATACCTCATGGGAACCGTAAGGTCTGTGCGGTTAGTGTATTTATATAGCACCAAGTAACTCTCTCACCCACCGACACCAGAACTGACACTCTCGTTGATACCGTAAAGGTTGTGCTGTCAGCATACCAACGTAGGACCAATGGTATCCCACCATCACTCTCTATAAGCTCCTTTCATCCTACCGACACAAGAAATGAGAACCTCGTTGGTAAGGTAAAGTTCGTCCGCCCATTGTATCTATCTAACACCGTGTACCCTTCCATCTCTCCAAGTCTATTCATTCCACCGCCACCATACACCACCAGACCCTCCACTACTCCTCCCTCTACCACCATACACCACCAGACCCTCCACTTCTACTCCTCCCTCCACCAGACCCTCCACTTCTACTCCTCCCTCCACCACCAGACCCTCCACTACTCCTCCCTCCACCGCCATACACCACCAGACCCTCCACTAATCCTCCCTCCACCACCATACACCACCACACCCTCCACTACTACTCTTCCCTCGCCACCCATTCACCAACTTATATTCCATTGACTGTAGCCTTCCTTCCGGCTACTCTTTTAATGTTTCACTGCCCACCCTTACCTTACACCAAAGGCACCTCAGGGTAGAACAACATACTGGTTTTCTAGAGGTACAGTCACGAGCAATAGTACCTGCACACCCATTTGAATCTGTATCGAATCCAAGCGAGGCAAACCAATGTTCTCTTATATCCCAAAGGCTTCACAACTTGGCTTTTAAGATACAAAGGTTCAAATGGGTGTGCAGGTATTATGGCTTGTGATTACTAGCACCACATTCTATAAATATTTAAATAGTTTGCGTGTGTGTATAGTTATGTGATTCTATGATGATGTATTGTATATATATACCTGTTTGTATATTAACCCTTTGTCACATACATGTGACTGACATTTGTTATGAGTCTGTCCTAATTGTTGTGTGATTGATTGATTGATTGATTGATTGATTGATTGACATTCATTGACCAAAGGCTAAGACAATGTTCTAGTCACACACACAAAAGTATCATATAAATAGTCAACTCCGGACAATCTGGACGTTATTCGACTAAGTTCATTAAGGGGGTGACCTGCTTTTTGTTATTTCTCTCCTTTTCTCTCTTTCTCTAGCTTGTATCCATTCGGCCCCATTCAGCCAACTATTTTAAGACGTTTATCCCCATCTAGGTGTCGATTTCTTCCTGGCGAGCGATAGTGAGCCAGCATTATATGAAGAAATCCGGCTTCGCCGGAGAAATTTATCTATCGAAAAATGTACAAATTTAGCCTGCTGGCAAACAAAAATAAAAAATATGCTGGCTCGCTACCGCTCACCAGTAAAAAATTGACACCTGGATGGGGATAAACGTCTTAAAACAGTAGGCTGAATGGGGCCGAATGGATACAAGCCAGAGAAAGAGAGAAAAGGACAGAAATAACAAAAAGCAGGTCACCCGCCTTAACCCTTCCAATACCGGTGACGTATGTTATATTTGACTTCAGCTTCATTTGGACGATTTTATGAAGCTTAGGAAGGACATATGGTAGCTAAAAGGATGGATGGAGATATATGTAGCCATTAAATGTGTAGATGACCTTCCTAAGATGAATAAAATCGTCTAATAGTTGCCAGAATATAAGGAAACATACGGCGGGGGGAGGGACAGAGGGGGAGAGGTAGACCGAATATGAGGTGGAAGGATGGAGTGAGGAACTACATGAACGAAGGCGGTGCTGGTTGGGGGGAGGGGCGTCGACTGACTGGTGACAGAGGTGCATGGGGGCGGTTCGTTCGTGGCCACCCCTTCGGGGATCACGGCGTCAGGCAATAGATAGATAGATAGATAGATACGGCGGGGCGGCAGTTCAGTAGGGGTAAATACAGATCATTCAATTGCTTGGATAAGGACATCAATCTTAGTGGTTTACAGAATGGTCAAGAAATGATAATAGTAACCCAATATTTAGCTTAGCTTACATAGTAGTATTAGAATAGAATTACTGAGTTTTTCAAGTCAATAATCGCTATCTTGTGTTATGGTTGGAAAGTGTCAATCATTGCTGACAACGACGATACAGAGCTGTGAGGTGCTTCATTATTAAATGTTGCACACACACACACACACACACACACACACACATAACCACATGCAGTAACAAGATAATTAAGACTTGTTTATTTAAGATGTTAATATTTATGTAATGGTTCGAGTGTTTAAGATCTGTATGTGGTAACCCAAGTTAATTGGAATCCAGGTAGGATCACATGCTTTCGTTAATTTCATTGGGAGGTGTTTGGTGTTGAGAGTGGCATTAATAAATTAGATTATTACATAACCAAGCCATAGCGAAACTAAGAGAGAGAGAGAGAGAGAGAGAGAGAGAGAGAGAGAGAGAGAGATAGATAGATAGATATTTACATAGATACACTGACCACGCAGACCTTACGATCCCAGCGAGGTGGTTAGGACTTAATTCTAGTACAGATAGCTAACCCAAGAGTAAGGGACAGTGGAAGGAAAGGATAGCAAAGAAGAAGGAGAGAGAGAGAGAGAGAGAGAGAGAGGGAGTGAGGGGGAGTTAAAGAGGGCGATCTGTATTGAGAGTGTAGGAGTGGGAGGAGGAGGAGGTTTGGGTAAAAATAGCTCTCTTGAATTCCTCCCACTCACTTTTTCATTGTATGTCTCCTGTATAGTCACGGTCAAGTGTTGTGTACTCCTCCCTCCATTTTCTATACTCTGGTTATCTCTCTATCTCTCTATCTCACCAATCGAGCAGGGCAATACCCAAGAGGAGCCCTCATAGGCACGTAATAAGGAGTTGCTGGAGCCCCTATTTCACATGTCTGGCCTCCCCTACTGTTTCTGTTTGTGTCTCATTTACACAGAGACTAATCCAGCTAGCTCTCACAAACACCTCCGCCTCCTATTCATCTCACTACACTAAGCAAGCACACTATACTTCTTGTTACGACCGGGCACTCGGGTACACTAGGGCTCTTACACAGGACTCGAGTATGGCTCGCTGCCACAACGGAAACACACGATCCCAACCCCAGAGTACTGCCAGCCGAACAAAAAACGCCACTACCCTCCAGAGTTCTATCTGCTATAACGGGGTATACAAGAACTCGGTACTAGCGTTTCACACAACAGACTAATAGCAAGACGGGAGTTATCTAGTCTGGTCAACAATCAAACAAAGAAGAAAGTACTACAACACTAAAGAATAGTGTTGGCCGAAGCCGAAGTAATCCACCCTTGAACTAAGAACTTAAGAAGTCCTCCACCCTCTACTTCGGATCGGCACTATTACGTTACGTTAAACAATAGTCCTCGAGCATCAAGCAAGGAATCTTCTGATAAGTTAGATGCTTCTCGAATACTCATAAGAAGTAAGTATCGGATTTTGAACAGCAATTTAATGAATAACTCACTGGTAATTAAAGGCTTTAAATTGACATAAGAAGAATTATAAGAATAAGCAATAGGATATGGCAAACATTAAGAAGAAGTACTCCGACAATGCACTAGCAATAGCCTACTAAGATTGTGCTCGTGGGCCACTAATCTCTGAAGTAGCTAAGCGTGCCACGCATGAAATCAATAGTGCTTAAACAATAATATACATAAGGAGAAGCTTCAATACTATACTGTATCTGCTGGTCGAGCAAAGTCTAGCTGGGATATCTAAGGTTAAGAGACAATGGCTGAGCAAGCGGCTCGTAGCCTAGCGAGGTCCTTAAGACTGTGCGGCCAAATTACGGTAATTGACGGGATGCTCTCTTGAGAGATCCAGATCACTAGTATCTGGTTCTCTCCTGGCGATCCTCTCAAAGTCAAGCAAATGAGATAGCACAGTGTTGGGTGGCACAGGCAAAAGCCCTCACTCGCAACACAGTGCTAAACTCCCACGGTACACAATCAAAAAGACCCCCTAGGCTTCCCACGTCTCCGTTGCAATTGTGCTGGTTCAACCAACCTAGCACTCATAGGAAATCACAACTCGAGGAACCCTATCCCAGTCTAGCATTACCTAAACCAGCAGAAAACAGGAACATGAATAATAGTACACAGGGAAATACATATACGAGTGCAACAAACATCAATCAATCCTATTCTAGTTGACCCTTCCAAAATAGGCTATCTAACAGGCACTTATCTCGTGAGAACTCAAGCGATAATACTTTGGCTGACTAAATCTGCACCAAAGGGGTCATTGGTTAAAAAGGGACGAGAAGAGTAGAAGATAGGCTGTTCAGAGAGTAGAGAAAGTTCACATCAGTCGGAAGAATATGGATAGTTGCAAGGGATATGAGAGGTCGCTTTGCCTGATGAGTTCTGATCTAAAAATGGCGAGACCTCCCTTTTTATACTCGGCCCCGTAGCGAGCATAACGGCAATCATGACGTCACATTCTCTCTCTCAATCTGGGATCGACAAAGGATTCCCACGCTCTTGATGAGGGGGGAGGGAGGGGGGAAGGAGGGAGGAGGGAGTGAGGCCTACACACCTCGTGGCGCGCACACTGTCCTCCGTTACATAACTCGCTCTCTCTCATCACATCATTATATATATATAAATCTCCCACACACAATACTTATATCTAATGATATAAAATAGAACTCGTTGACTTAGAAGAAAACAAAATACATAATGATAATACTTATAGTACAACGGTTCACATAAACTGAGTTAGGAAACTCTACACAGACTACAGCCAAAGTTCCTGCCCTGACGATCCTAGCGAGAGTGGGGCCTGACTGGGCGTTCTGTACAGCATGCTCATACTCGACATGCGTCACACCTCCCCCAAGATTTTACTTGCTCAACCCTGAGCTAAAATCTGATATACAGAACCCCATCAAACCCCTCACACCCAGCGACCGCATGGCACTAAAACAACGCTGAGTTTATCACTAAAACACATCTTATAAAAAAAAAATTCACATTTCATAACTCCTCCCAACAATAGTAAAAGACACAATATCATGCTCCCAGAGCGAGCTTACAGCAGCTCAGCCGTTTGATAGTTCGTGGACTACTCAAACCTTATAGGCTATGACAAACTTATACAATTATCTTCATCAAAAAGAAAGAGTTTTTATATGATTTTTATATTTTAATATGTTTTTTTCCGGCTGCACTATAAGGGCAGCCTATTTTCTTCTATACCAAACGCTCAACAATCCTGCTTTACGACCCAATACGCTGGGCTACAACCGCGAGCCAACAAGCACCAAGCGCAAAATACTACTCAAACCAAAGCAGGAGGCTACCCGTGTGTCAATTTACCCAGGATCATATACCCCTGAACGACCACATGCAACCTCGTTGTCACAACCGGCAATATGGCTTATGTCCAGGTTATATACCAATAACCTTAGTGACCACCTGGTCAGCCTCATATTCCGATTGTGAAACTGGTCCAAGATCTCGAGAGGGTAATGATCTGGGTAAACTACACCGACCGGACCATAGGCTGGAACATAGATCTCGAAATGCCCCAGCGCATCATTGTCCTTTTCACTTTCATTCATCAGGCTCTGACACGTTGCTGGTGCATTCTTAAGTCCGTAGGGCATAACATTGCACTGGTAGGTACTCCCGTCCACAACAAAACCACATACCTCTTTAGCGCGCTCGGACAAAGTTACACGCAACGACCACTCACGACATTCCTTATCCCTCAGATCCTTCGTCCACACGTAATCCAGCTCTGCTTGCACCATAGGCTGTCGAGCAGGATTTATACGGCAGGGAATTAAACTGAGCCTTGCACTATCTCCAGCCTGCATGTCGGATTCTACCCCGTACCTCAGGCCTGGAGAAGCAACAAACATGCGAAAGTACTGCCATAGCCTAGTAAATAACTGCCTTGCACTGTCTCCACGAACAACATGCCTTGTGCCCTCCCACAACCCAGCCGAGACCGCAGCTTCTAACCTGTAGTCTCCCTCCTTCTCCACCTTCGTCCCTAGAACAGCCAGGTCATGAGAGGGACAATCAGTACCACCCGTGCAGTCACTCCCACAGTTCATTATTGCTAAGGCTTCCCCGCCGATACCGTACATGCGCACCCCCGCATTCCTTGTGACAACATCTGCCTGCTCAGCATCACCGCTTTTAGAGACATGGCCAGATACAGTCGGTCTATGGTAGGGCTGTTGCATTAGACTAGAGCAGCATTGGGAGGCTATGTAACGACCGGGCACATCCACTCCACAGCCAACCTCACCAATCTGCTCAATGTCCTCCTTTTTACCACCACCCTTGGCAGCCATGGGTCGACCCTGACCTGGCAACCATGCCAAAGCCTCGTCGCCCACCTTGAACCACCGAAACAACGAGGCTAACGGTCTTTTAACAGTCACATGACCTGCCTGCGGAACATCTCGCACCGCCCGAGTTGTGAGACTCAGGGGCTCGGCACGACCAGTGGGGTATGAACCGAGCTGGTGCTGGAGTGCTGCACACTGCTGCTCAGGCAGGTGCTCTAGCACTTCCACAGCCACCAGACTCGGGTCCCCCGCCCACTGCTTCGCCGAGACATGACAATCCCTACTCTCCTCCACCTGTGCCCTACTGCCCCCCTCTCCTTCTCCACCTTGGCCGCGGCAGACCAACGCAGGGACAGTAGGCTGCTCAGGTGGTTGCCTCACAAACTCCTCCAACAGGTTCACATGACATGCTTCCCCGTCCTCGTGTTTAATCTCGACAGCACCATTACCACACTTCTGAACTTCCGGATCCTCCAACTGCAGTTTACAAATATCTGAGGGAACCAACCTGTCTAGATGCTTCCGAAGCAACCCAAGTCCTTCCCCAATATCAAGCTGAGCAACCCTTTTTTCTCTCCGTGTGCAACGTTGCTGCCCCGGAGTCTCTTCCGGCCCTACCTCCTCACTAACTGTGACAGGTCCTGGGGCCTCTCCAGACTCCAACATAGGTGCCAATACTAAATCACCCAGGAGAGCCGCCGAGTCAAAACTCTTAAAACCAACTCCAGCTTTAGCCTCCTCCTGTTGATCGTTCCTCTGCTGGTCTGAAGACGGAGGACTAGGCTGTGACACTTTATCTGCCCGAGCTCGGGTGACAGCACACGCCATGGGTTGTGCCTGGCACCGCTCGACACACTCTTGTTCTCCCCCACTCACGTCGGCCGGCCTCTCGGCAACGACTAAGGGTAGAACCTCAGAAGCGGGCATTGCAAAGTCGTTGCCGAGAAGAAGGTCGACGCCCTCCACTGGCAGTTTCTCCACAATCCCAACATCCAATTCACGTGCCACACCATCCACCTCCAACTCCAACCGCACCAGCGGGTATGACCGAGTTGCATTAATACCCTGCACCACTACCACCCGAGCCGCATTTATAGGGTAGCCAGTCAAATTGTTCATCAGAGTCTGGGAAGCACCTGTATCACGCAAGACCTCTACTCCATGCTTGCGCCCCGCCCACATCACGCAACCCCGTCCTCTATGGTCGCAAAAAACATCCTGAGCAGGGTTCGAGCCTCTCAGGTGTTTCTGCATTGGCTGTGCCTCAGCCTCTGACGAACTGCCCCGGGCAAACTCAGAAGACTTCGGAGACACACCAATGTTGCAGGCCAAAGACACAGCTGCTGTAGGTGGTTTGCTAGGACAGACTCTTGCAAAGTGCCCCTTTTCATGACAAAGATAACACTCCAACTCCCCTCTGGGCTTCCCTTGGTACTGGGAAGGGCCCGGCCCCTTCTTAAATGGGACGGTGTTAGTCTTGTGGTCAGTCTTGGTATCATAGCTCTTGTACTTGTTTGCATAATGTATATCACTAACTCGGGGGGGTGGGGTGTCACGCCCCTTGTTACCTGCCTCACTACGCTGGGCAGACCCGCACCCACGAATTAATGATAGCCGGAGGTCAGCCATCTCAGCTGCCTCCTGTAGAGTTTTAGGGTTCTTTTCTTTAATAGTTAAAGTCATATCTGCACCAGTACACTTATAAAACTGCTCGAGCAGAAACAGCTCAGTCAACTGTTCGGCCGTCTCAGCTTTCTCAGAACGTGTCCAGTTAGCAAGTGCATCTTTTAAGTCCCGGGCATGTTCAAGAAAGGTCGCCTCCCTAGTCTTCGTAACACCCCGAAACTTCAATCGATATGTTTCTGGTTGCAACTCGTATGCCCGTAGGACAGCTCTCTTCAATTCTGGGTAGTCAATGCAAGACTCTAAAGGCAGTGCATCATAAGCCTTCAGACCCTTACCCGTAAGTCTTGAGGAGACCAGAGCTGCCCACTTCTCTTCAGGCCAATTATGCTCCCTACACTTCTTCTCAAAACGATTAAAAAATTCTGTGACTTCAGTTTCACTAAATGCCGGCACCAATTTGACTAAGTGGGACAAGGACTGTTCTCTTACTTGGCCCTCACGGCCCATCCGAATCCCTGTCGACTCTGCACGAGTCTTATCTAAATCTATTTGAGCACAATATTTCTCTGAGTCGTACCTAAGCTCAGCCTCGTGCCTCCTAGTCTCATCCTCGTGCCTCCTAGTCTCATTCTCCTGCTTCCTAGTCTCATTCTCCTGCTTCCTAGACTCAGCCTCAATCGCATACTTCCTAGACTCAGCCTCGATTGCATACCTCCTAGACTCAGCCTCCATCTCCTTCTCATGCCTCCTAGACTCATTCTCCATCTCCTGCTTCCTAGCCTCAATCTCAATTTTAGCAAGCTCGAGTTTAAATATCATCTCAGGAGACAGGCCGGAAGAGGGAGCTGCCACTACTGAAGGAGGGGGGGCAAGAACTGGGGAACCACCATACGCACCGCCCGAGGGCACTCCAATCTTCCAATGCTCATCCCTCTGTGGGAGAGTGCTAACCTCCGGCAACTGAGTGGACGGCACTGTGGGAGTCGAGTGAGAGGGGATCTGGGGAGGAACCCCCCCAAACGCCCTCTCCTCCGAAACCCCATGTCGCCCACGCAACACCCAGGAAATCAGCTCCCCCTTGGACATCCCTCCTACATTGGATAGACCCAAAACCTTGGCTATCAGGTGCAAGCCATAAACATTCACCCCAGTCAGCCTCTCCTCCGTCATATGGTACTGCTTACTCACAAAAAGTCTAGCATCCTCCTCACTAGTTACTAACGGCACCTCCTCACATAGCATCTCTCGCTCCTCGTCAGTACTAGGGCCCGACATACTGAAGTTCACCAAAAAATTCTCGAGACAAAAGTGTTAAACTCCCTTATGCAAGCACTAATTACTAAATTAACTGGAGTCTCTTAAATGCTCTCCTAATTGCCTTAAAAAAAAAATATTCTTCAATATGTACGCTAAAGTACGAACAAACAAATGTTGTACAACTCTGCAAAAAATTATACTGTTCACAAAATCCTAAGCAAGGTCGCCATTTGTTACGACCGGGCACTCGGGTACACTAGGGCTCTTACACAGGACTCGAGTATGGCTCGCTGCCACAACGGAAACACACGATCCCAACCCCAGAGTACTGCCAGCCGAACAAAAAACGCCACTACCCTCCAGAGTTCTATCTGCTATAACGGGTATACAAGAACTCGGTACTAGCGTTTCACACAACAGACTAATAGCAAGACGGGAGTTATCTAGTCTGGTCAACAATCAAACAAAGAAGAAAGTACTACAACACTAAAGAATAGTGTTGGCCGAAGCCGAAGTAATCCACCCTTGAACTAAGAACTTAAGAAGTCCTCCACCCTCTACTTCGGATCGGCACTATTACGTTACGTTAAACAATAGTCCTCGAGCATCAAGCAAGGAATCTTCTGATAAGTTAGATGCTTCTCGAATACTCATAAGAAGTAAGTATCGGATTTTGAACAGCAATTTAATGAATAACTCACTGGTAATTAAAGGCTTTAAATTGACATAAGAAGAATTATAAGAATAAGCAATAGGATATGGCAAACATTAAGAAGAAGTACTCCGACAATGCACTAGCAATAGCCTACTAAGATTGTGCTCGTGGGCCACTAATCTCTGAAGTAGCTAAGCGTGCCACGCATGAAATCAATAGTGCTTAAACAATAATATACATAAGGAGAAGCTTCAATACTATACTGTATCTGCTGGTCGAGCAAAGTCTAGCTGGGATATCTAAGGTTAAGAGACAATGGCTGAGCAAGCGGCTCGTAGCCTAGCGAGGTCCTTAAGACTGTGCGGCCAAATTACGGTAATTGACGGGATGCTCTCTTGAGAGATCCAGATCACTAGTATCTGGTTCTCTCCTGGCGATCCTCTCAAAGTCAAGCAAATGAGATAGCACAGTGTTGGGTGGCACAGGCAAAAGCCCTCACTCGCAACACAGTGCTAAACTCCCACGGTACACAATCAAAAAGACCCCCTAGGCTTCCCACGTCTCCGTTGCAATTGTGCTGGTTCAACCAACCTAGCACTCATAGGAAATCACAACTCGAGGAACCCTATCCCAGTCTAGCATTACCTAAACCAGCAGAAAACAGGAACATGAATAATAGTACACAGGGAAATACATATACGAGTGCAACAAACATCAATCAATCCTATTCTAGTTGACCCTTCCAAAATAGGCTATCTAACAGGCACTTATCTCGTGAGAACTCAAGCGATAATACTTTGGCTGACTAAATCTGCACCAAAGGGGTCATTGGTTAAAAAGGGACGAGAAGAGTAGAAGATAGGCTGTTCAGAGAGTAGAGAAAGTTCACATCAGTCGGAAGAATATGGATAGTTGCAAGGGATATGAGAGGTCGCTTTGCCTGATGAGTTCTGATCTAAAAATGGCGAGACCTCCCTTTTTATACTCGGCCCCGTAGCGAGCATAACGGCAATCATGACGTCACATTCTCTCTCTCAATCTGGGATCGACAAAGGATTCCCACGCTCTTGATGAGGGGGGAGGGAGGGGGGAAGGAGGGAGGAGGGAGTGAGGCCTACACACCTCGTGGCGCGCACACTGTCCTCCGTTACATAACTCGCTCTCTCTCATCACATCATTATATATATATAAATCTCCCACACACAATACTTATATCTAATGATATAAAATAGAACTCGTTGACTTAGAAGAAAACAAAATACATAATGATAATACTTATAGTACAACGGTTCACATAAACTGAGTTAGGAAACTCTACACAGACTACAGCCAAAGTTCCTGCCCTGACGATCCTAGCGAGAGTGGGGCCTGACTGGGCGTTCTGTACAGCATGCTCATACTCGACATGCGTCACATTCTTTGCAATACACAAACAAAACATACAACAACCCAAACAACAATCACTCCACAACTCAAGTAACAGCACCTTGGCAGGTCTATCTTCTGATCTGTCTACAGTAATATAATATTATCTGATTGGGGCAGAGAAAATCTTGTTTTTTCCAATGCTTCCTAAACTCAATTTCTCCATCTGACTACTAGTCACAACCTTCCAGAAGACTTTCAAGTACTCTTCATCAACATACAAAATTAACCCTTCACCTTCTCTTAAGTTGATGTGAGCGCTCGTGAATCCAGTTGGAGAATTGGCGCTCAAACAAATAAAATACCAGCATATTATTATTATTAATATTCTCAGTGTCTCTTTTTCTTCTTATCTCTCTTGGGAAGACCATAAAACAGCTTCCCAGAAGCTGTTGCAGGCTCGTTATTGCTCGCCAGGAGGAACATGACAAATTAATGGATCCCCAATCTTATAACCATCAAACTAATTGGTTGAAACGTCTCAATAACGTCAAGTTAATGGCGTGAATCCGGGGGTGGGGTGAAGATCCACAAATACCACTCTTGAATTAGATACAATTAAGAAATGGGGTAAAATTGGGTTGAGATTGTGAAGATGTTGCAAGACTTTGTCCCCGACAACACTTCAACCAACAAAAACATCACCTTGCGGGAAAATATACAAATACAATACAAATAAAGCATTTATAATTATATGGTATACCTGTTTTCATATTAAAATAATTTAAATACATTGAATATATTAACCATAAAGGGGAGGTGTGGTGCAGTGGTCTTGCCACTGGCCTGGTAATCCAAAGGTCCCGGGTTCAAATCCCGATGTATCAATGGGAAGATATTATTGGGATGGAATTTGTGCTGTACCTAGTATCAGTGCATTACCACAAGCCCACCGAAACGTCAATAAAATACCCTCATTGTTCCCTGATTAAATAGCACTGTATGAATATTCCCATATTCAAAATATGCTATAGGGGTGCAATGCCTGGTGAGTTATCTGCTCAACAGGTGGCGTTGTGTCTGTGTAAGTGTGAGAGTCCGAGTGTAGGGGGTGAGACAGTGAAGCACGGGAACGAGATGGCTTCTGAGATGGGGTCGTTTCGGGCCATGAGTGAGCACCGTGCCTCATGTGAAGGCAAGATGGCAGGTGCTCGTTGTACTCTACGTGCTTCACATGTCTCACTCCCTAGACTGGAACAAGACCTCACGGGCTTCACTGTTCATTGTAAAGCGGTGAATGTTAAGGCTCTCAGCCTATGCCCGAGAGGAAGTAAGTTGGAATATAAAAAAAATAAAAAATAAAAACAAAATAAAATAAATATCAAAAGACAATTGTTACAGTATATACAAAGTTGCTAATAACATATACAGATAATATGCAAATTAATATGAACACCAACGCAAATTTATGAGAAGCAATATAATATGCACTGTAAATAAAGCAAAACATATATATACAACAAAGTCAACAGAAATGAAATATGCTATGGTACTGATTGATGAAATATGACCTTTAGTCGAATATGTATCAGCAATGTTTATATTTCTGGAGCCGATATCGAAGGGTGCGGTGAATTCTCCACTTTTCCGTGTCTCGAGAGCTGCTATTTGTGTTGGCCTCACTTCAGCTCGCTTTCATTCTAGTTCCCTGTCCTCTCTCTCTCTCTCTCTCTCTCTCTCACACAAAATTTGCTTATAGTAATTCAAACATTATAGTACCGTTATTTAAGGGCTTTGATACAAATTGATGTAGATTCACTGTTCCATATCAATAATTGTTCACCAACTTGGGGAAATGGAGTTAAATTAAAAACCAGGAGGACGAATCTCGATGTCACAAAGCACTTAATCACCTACAGTGTGGTCAACGAGTAGAACAAACTGCCCGAGAAAGTGGCACAGCGTAATACAATTGACACATTTAAAAGGAGTCTGGGCATCTGTTTTGAGGAGATTGGAGTAATATAAGTATTAACAAAAATATACAATTAAACAGTTAAGCATCAGTAGTATACAATATTAAACAGTTAAGCATCAGTAGTATACAATATTAAACAGTTAAGCATCAGTAGTATACAATATTAAACAGTTAAGCATCAGTAGTATACAATATTAAACAGTTAAGCATCAGTAGTATACAATATTAAACAGTTAAGCATCAGTAGTATACAATATTAAACAGTTAAGCATCAGTAGTATACAATATTAAACAGTTAAGCATCAGTAGTATACAATATTAAACAGTTAAGCATCAGTAGTATACAATATTAAACAGTTAAGCATCAGTAGTATACAATATTAAACAGTTAAGCATCAGTAGTATACAATATAAAACAATTAAGCATCAGTAGTATACAATATTAAAGAGTTAAGCATCAGTAGTATACAATATTAAACAGTTAAGCATCAGTAGTATACAATATTAAACAGTTAAGCATCAGTAGTATACAATATTAAACAGTTAAGCAAAAGTAGTATACAATATTAAACAGTTAAGCATCAGTAGTATACAATATTAAACAGTTAAGCATCAGTAGTATACAATATTAAACAGTTAAGCATCAGTAGTATACAATATTAAACAGTTAAGCATCAGTAGTATACAATATTAAACAGTTAAGCATCAGTAGTATACAATATTAAACAGTTAAGCATCAGCAGTATACAATATTAAACAGGTAAGCATCAGTAGTATACAATATTAAACAGTTAAGCATCAGTAGTATACAATATTAAACAGTTAAGCATCAGCAGTATACAATATTAAACAGTTAAGCATCAGTAGTATACAATATTAAACAGTTAAGCATCAGTAGTATACAATATTAAACAGTTAAGCATCAGTAGTATACAATATTAAACAGTTAAGCATCAGTAGTATACAATATTAAACAGTTAAGCATCAGTAGTATACAATATTAAACAGTTAAGCATCAGTAGTATACAATATTAAACAGTTAAGCATCAGTAGTATACAATATTAAACAGTTAAGCATCAGTAGTATACAATATTAAACAGTTAAGCATCAGTAGTATACAATATTAAACAGTTAAGCATCAGTAGTATACAATATTAAACAGTTAAGCATCAGTAGTATACAATATTAAACAGTTAAGCATCAGTAGTATACAATATTAAACAGTTAAGCATCAGTAGTATACAATATTAAACAGTTAAGCATCAGTAGTATACAATATTAAACAGTTAAGCATCAGTAGTATACAATATTAAACAGTTAAGCATCAGTAGTATACAATATTAAACAGTTAAGCATCAGTAGTATACAATATTAAACAGTTAAGCATCAGCAGTATACAATATTAAACAGGTAAGCATCAGTAGTATACAATATTAAACAGTTAAGCATCAGTAGTATACAATATTAAACAGTTAAGCATCAGTAGTATACAATATTAAACAGTTAAGCATCAGTAGTATACAATATTAAACAGTTAAGCATCAGTAGTATACAATATTAAACAGTTAAGCATCAGTAGTATACAATATAAAACAGTTAAGCATCAGTAGTATACAATATTAAACAGTTAAGCATCAGTAGTATACAATATTAAACAGTTAAGCATCAGTAGTATACAATATTAAACAGTTAAGCATCAGTAGTATACAATATTAAACAGTTAAGCATCAGTAGTATACAATATTAAACAGTTAAGCATCAGTAGTATACAATATAAAACAGTTAAGCATCAGTAGTATACAATATTAAACAGTTAAGCATCAGTAGTATACAATATTAAACAGTTAAGCATCAGTAGTATACAATATAAAACAGTTAAGCATCAGTAGTATACAATATTAAACAGTTAAGCATCAGTAGTATACAATATTAAACAGTTAAGCATCAGTAGTATACAATATTAAACAGTTAAGCATCAGTAGTATACAATATTAAACAGTTAAGCATCAGTAGTATACAATATTAAACAGTTAAGCATCAGTAGTATACAATATTAAACAGTTAAGCATCAGTAGTATATATTATTAAACCGTTAAGCATCAGTAGTATACAATATTAAACCGTTAAGCATCAGTAGTATACAATATTAAACCGTTAAGCATCAGTAGTATACAATATTAAACAGTTAAGCATCAGTAGTATACAATATTAAACAGTTAAGCATCAGTAGTATACAATATTAAACAGTTAAGCATCAGTAGTATACAATATTAAACAGTTAAGCATCAGTAGTATACAATATTAAACAGTTAAGCATCAGTAGTATGCAATATTTCTTAACTTCCTTCTTTACTATGAATTTTCCAGTAGAAATTTATCTTATTCTGTTATTCTGTTTAAGGCCTTGTTTCCCCAAGTAATTTTAATGCTAACCGATAGTCGGAGGGAGAGGTGGGTTGGGAAAGAGCCCTCTGCTTTGCTATCCTTACCCTCCACTTTGTAGCAAATTCTACGTTAGAATTAAGTTCGGAGTGCCTAGTAGGAACCGCACGGTCTGTGCAGTGCGTGTGTGTTTAGTAACTCTACGTAACTCACTCTCTCTCTCTCTCTCTCTCTCTTACTCTCACTCTCTCTCTCTCCCATAATCCCTGCAAAATGGCTTAGGATCACTTTAGTCATTAGTGAAGATTAGGGGAAGGAGGAGGGTAAATATAGCACGGAGAAGGCGAGAAACAGGGAACAGTGAAGAAAATGATGATGACTGGAAGAGAGGCAGTAAATATATGTAACACTCTCAGAAAGGGGGAGAAAGTATATAAGTAATAAAGGCATATAAGTGAGTATACGACATATAAGAGATTATAAATCCATTGAATAAAAAAAGTTAAAAGAAAAAGTAGAGGTAACTACTGAAAAAGGACTAAAATAGAAGTAAATGCTTATTGACATTAGTAATTGAAATAATATAATTCGAGGTAATGAAAAGGAAAGCAAAAGGATACAATGTATCCATGCCATGGGCAACCTAACAATTTGTATTTATTTATTTATTAATTAATTAATTAATTTATTTATTTATTTTTTGCCAGACGCCATGGGTGGCCATGAACATTAGACGTTTGTCACGAATCGCTAGGTCAAGTTGCCCGGGCTTGACATCTACCAATAACATTCTGACAGTGCGGGCTCGATCCGCCGACCCTTTGATCAGTAGCCGATGACCTACTAACTATGCCACAGCTCGCGACTCGACCGCGATCTAACAGATACATTTGATAATACCAAGCGGGGTTAACGTCACGACGGACGGCGGCGTGTAGCTGTAGCCTACTCACCCTCGTGGATATCTACCCAGGCAAGGTTCTGGGCGTTTTTTTTTTTTTTTTTTTTTTATTCTCTTTTCATGATTAATTGACCTGACTCTTTTATGAGAAACGGTGTTCCCGGAGGTGTACTTCATTCAGAGGTGTTATCCTAAAAAAACTACAGTTGATTAAGGTCAATAACGAAACACATTACATGCTCATTCACCCGAAGTTTGCACTGTTGGGTGTTCATGTCTCGCAAGAACAACAACACAGAGAGGGTGAATGTCTTAAAGGTCCACAGCTTCATCCTTCTTCATAGATATTGACAACACCATAATTTTTTGTTAAGAGAATCCATAACCTGATATACTAGGCCGAGGTGTTAACATCATAGTGTGCCCCACCAAATTAATGTTAATCTTAGTTCAAGAGAGCTTTAGTTCCAGTAACTCGTAGTTCACTGCATCAAGAACCAGTACAAGAAGCTCCAACGACTCAGCTTGGATCACAGCATTACCTGCAAAGTCCAGGTCTTGATATTTCTGCCAGAAACTCCACACTGCCTTTGTCCAAATGCCCTGCCCAGTAGCAAGTTCATACAAATGTTTAAAAGTAAAGTCTTGGTCCCGAGTTCACAAGGAAAAAGGAAGATGTTGCCCCACCACAATTGACAGCATTTTCGGCTTTTGAATACTTTTAAAAAACCTGACCAATGATCACTGCAGGAATCATGTGGTGACATTAAAGCTTCCATACTGACGCATGCTGCACTGAAATAAGTTTTTTTTTATCGACACAAATAGCAAAGTCTCTTTTTCAAAATTCATACCTGTGTCAAACGAGGACCTAGAGTGCTAAAATCCAGTCTACTTTTAACTTCTTGGATGTGAAAGCAGAAGCTAAGACCTTTGACATTTTAGAAGATTGTTTCAAACTTACATCAGCAGAGTATATAAACCTGACCTAGGATGCTGAGAAGAGTAACACCCTGGTAATTGTTGCAAGGATCTAGTTGTAGGATCCATATTTCCAGAATACCATACACGGATTTTTGAGTGTCCCGACGCAACTCGGGTTGAAAGGTTTGAATTGAAATATATTCGCCTAGTGGGTTTCCCTTCTCCCTAACATAAATAGGATAGAAGGCTGAGTGTCTTTTAGACTGCCGTGGTGTAATTGATTAAGCGTCGGCTATCGTTCTGATGGTCGATGGTTCGATCCCCACTGAGAGACTAGAAACATTTAGTGGCTCACGTGTATTTGTGATATATTCTCAATATTTGTAACTCTCATGCTTTGTGGGTTAGAATTAAATGAAATCAATTTCAACCCGAGTTGCGTCGGGACACTCAAAAATCCGTGTATGGTATTCTGGAAATATGGATCCTACAACTAGGTTTGAATTGAAATATATTCGCCTAGTGGGTTTCCCTTCTCCCTAACATAAATAGGATAGAAGGCTGAGTGTCTTTTAGACTGCCGTGGTGTAATTGATTAAGCGTCGGCTATCGTTCTGATGGTCGATGGTTCGATCCCCACTGAGAGACTAGAAACATTTAGTGGCTCACGTGTATTTGTGATATATTCTCAATATATATATATATATATATATATATATATATATATACAAAGAGAGAGAGAGAGAGAGAGTGTCATAGAGAGAAACAGATAAATACACAGACATACAGAACAAAGAGGGTGTAAGAGATTAAGGAGAAGATGACAGTAAGTGTTAATAAAGGGGAGAGGACAGACGAGGGGACGCTAATGATGATAAGGAGGAAGGTGATAAGGGTCATTAAGAGGGATTAATAGACACATATAATAACAGATAGACCGGCGGGTAAACTCACACACAAGTAGATAGACAAATAAGCAGCTCGTAAATTTTTTTTTTAAAAAGCTCTCCGATTCCTTTGAACAATGATATGACATCTTTCTTTCTCATATACGTTAACCCCTTCTGTACCGGCGACGTCTTTTTAATTTTATTTTTTTCGAGCAATATTTAGACGATTGTGTGCAGTTTTAAAAGGATCTATGGTAGTAAGATGGCTTAAGTGAGATAGTTCGAAGCCTGTTAATTGCTGGTGGCCCTATATAAACTGCACACATCGTCGAAATATTGCTAGAACAAAATAAAAAGACGTTGCCGGTTAAAAAACACCTTTATAGTAGTGACCAGGTATTAATGAACATAACTGTACATTGTTTTTCTCTCTCTCTCTCTCTCTCTCTCTCTATATATATATATATATATATATATATATATATATATATATATATATATATATATATATATATGTTAGTAAAGCCAGGTAATAAATTTTCTTTAATACATACGAGGTTGAAAGAAATGGCAATTTCTGCGTTGGAAATTTTATTATTCAAAGTTTCCAGGTCTCTGATGAGTTTTCGCTGGGTGGCAGGAAGTAGATGAAGGAGATGAGCAAAATTCATGGTGTTACAGGGTTACATAAATGTAAATGATGATGCAGGATATACGACCCGTTTCACTGGACAACCAGCATTATCAAGTAAGGATGGAAAATTTCCTTAACTCAGCCCACGATTTCTTGGAAATTTTACGAGACGCCCCCCGTAACAACAACCACACAATCGCCTCTCTCGACGTAGAAAGCCTGTTCACCAACGTGCCAGTGGATAGGACCATTGACATGATTCTACGTCGAATTTATCATTGCCCTGATACACCAACACTGGACATCCCGGAGAAGGCCCTGAAAACACTACTGGAGCTATGTACCAAGGAGGCCTCCTTCCTTTGCCCCCGGGGCAACATGTACAAGCAGATAGACGGTGTGGCGATGGGCAGCCCTCTGGGAGTTCTTTTTGCGAACTTTTTCATGGGTACCATCGAGGAAGAGCTCCTAGCTGCCCAACGACCCGCCGTCTTCTGTAGATACGTGGATGACATCTTCGTGCAAATCAAGGACCTCCACGAACTACAGGAACTCCAGCGTCGCTTCATGACCTCCTCCGGACTTAACTTCACCTTTGAAAAATCTAACAATGGACAACTCCCCTTCCTCGACATCCTCGTAGCTCTGAACGACCATGGGTTCAAAACCACCGTCTACATTAAACCAACTAACACAGGACAATGCCTCAACGGCGATAGTGAATGCCCCCGCCGTTATCTTCTATCCTCCATCTCCGCCTATGTTAGGAGAGCCCTCACGCACTGCTCTACCTGGGCCGACACCCACCAGGAACTAGAAAGACTATCCCAAGTTTTAGTAAATAACGGATACTCCAACTCCGACATCTCCAGCACCATCAACCACCATCTTGAAAAATGATACACCCAAAGCCCTCCCAACATTGACCCCCCCAATGAAATTAAGATCTTCTACCGCAATTACATGTCCTCTGAACACAAAAATGACGAGGCCGTCTTAAAAGAAATAATCTCCAAGCATGTCCACCCAACCAACCCGGAAAACAAAATCAAATTAATAATTTATTACAAATCCCCCAAGACCTCCAACCTCGTTCTCCGCAACAAACCTGCCTCCACCAAGATAAAGAGCCCAATGACCGACGATCACGTCATTTACCAACATACCTGTAATTATGAGGACTGTGGACCTCATTCCTATATTGGTATGACGCAGACTCGTCTTTCACGTCGGCTAACTCTTCACCTTCAGGCTGGAGCCATCAAAGACCACTATCTCACCCCTAACCACTCTCACCTCACACGCAACGAGTTAGAGAAACACACCACCATACTCGATAAAGAAAGTGACCCAAGGAGATTACCTATACTCGAAGCTTTATATATCCAAGCCTTACATCCCAACATCAACAACCAAACTCTGGACCTTCAGATCCTTCCTTCTGCCAAAAGGCACTTTCCTACAGGACCTAACACCCCCCCTCGCCCCCCGGTGCCCTTGATGCAGCCCCCGCGCTACCTCCTTCAGCTTCGTCTTCCGCAGGCGCCACACAACTTAGGCCACGCCCCTCGACACGCAGCCAATCAGCTTCGACCCCACCAACCGACCACCATCCCGCATCCAGTGCGCATGCGTGAAGCGGTTCCCCCCTTTCTCTTTTCCAGAATCCCCCTCCACCAATAGTAGATTTTTGCCCCTTGTTTTTCGCCTCCTCTGATCCTCCACCCTCTATATATACCCTTCCTGTTTACCTTTTATATTATTCCATCCTTACTTGATAATGCTGGTTGTCCAGTGAAACGGGTCGTATATCCTGCATCATCATTTACATTTATGTAACCCTGTAACACCATGAATTTTGCTCATCTCCTTCATCTACTTCCTGCCACCCAGCGAAAACTCATCAGAGACCTGGAAACTTTGAATAATAAAATTTCCAACGCAGAAATTGCCATTTCTTTCAACCTCGTATGTATTAAAGAATATATATATATATATATATATATATATATATATATATATATATATATATATATATATAGAGAGAGAGAGAGAGAGAGATCCAAGCCGTCTGGAGGAGTAAGTGTAATGTAACAATATACGAGAGAAAATTAATGTGAGGAAGGAAGAAGGATTACCTGCGAAAGTCTGAGAGGGTGAGAAACATAATATCTTGGTCATGCATTTTCATATGTATGATATAATTCCACATATACCAACATAATTCCACATATACCGGCACAATTCCACATATACCGACACAATTCCACATATACCGACACAATTCCACATATACCGACACAATTCCACATACAATGACATAATTCCACATATACCATCATAATTCCACATATACCGACATAATTCCACATATACCAACACAATTCCACATATACCAACATAATTCCACATGTACCAACACAATTCCACATATACAACATAATTCCACATATACCAACATAATTTCACATACCAACATAATTCCACATATACCAACATATTTCCACTATACAACATAATTCCACATATACCAACATAATTCCACTATACAACATAATTCCACATATACCAACATAATTCCACATATACCAACATAATTCCACATATACCAACATAATTCCACATACACCAACACAATTCCACATACACCAACACAATTCCACATATACCAACATAATTCCACATATACCAACATAATTCCACATATACCAACATAATTCCACATATACCAACATAATTCCACATATACAGTACAACATAATTCCACATATGCCAACATAATTCCACATATACAGTACAACATAATTCCACATATACCAACATAATTCCACATATACCAACACAATTCCACATGTACTTCTGTACAGACGACGTCTTTTTAAATATATGCTATAGTCTATTCGCTGTAAGTAGGAGACAAATCATGACCTCTAACCTTTGTAAGTCAAAAAGGGCTGGAGCAAATTGGCTGTACATTTTCACATCTATTCCTTGACCGACTATTCATAAATGGTAGAAATATTAGCTCGATTACTCTAGTCGTTTTTGAGTTACAGAGGTTAGAGGTCATTATTTCTCTCCTACTTACAGCGAACAGACTATAGCTATGTTTTGACGACTTTGTGCAATTAAAGGAGAATCTGTGGTAGTAAAAATTGTTAAGTGAAATAGTTCGAAGCCTGTTCATTATGAGCTGGAAGACTTTTTTGAAACTGCACAACATCGTCTAAACCTAGCTAAAATAAAATAAGAAAGTCATCGCCGGTACAGAAAGGGTAAATCCTCATATCTGTTGGGGTTTATGTTGATATTCCTGTGATGTAAGCCTTTATTGGTTTAAGGGGGGATGGATGGTTTTTCTGGACCCCCTTCTCTCTCATGCTTAGTCCCATTAGTTTTCAGATTTTAAGACGTTATCGCCCCATTAGGTCGGAGATTTTATGATCGTTCGCCCCATTTCTTTTTGCCAATATTAAAACCTTCCATGTAATTTAAGTGTCGATTATACTTCTGGCGAGCGATAGCGAACCTGTGGATTTTTTTCTTTTAATTCAAAAATGTATTTTATATAGAGTTCTTTCCACATACCGATTTTGATGAGTTATTCTGTTTTTATCTTGTATCGTCCCAGTTTTGGTTTGTTTATTTTGCAAGTTATATATTATAATTTAAGAGGAACCAGCTTTTTCTATCGAAAAAATTTACAAGTTTGTCTTGCAGGGGGCCTAGGGGGTATTTTTAAGCTTGCTAAAGATCTAGGAAGCAAAATAAAATCCTCCCTTAAGATAGAGATAATTCAATTTCTCGCGAGCTTAACAAAACTATCTATAGGTCCCTTAACACTACAGTACGTAAGCCGGGGGTGGTCCCATTATTCCCTCCATTATTCGTCGCATTAGTTTAGTGATTTTAGGACGTATCGCCCCATTATCTTCGCGGATTCAGGAGTTAAGACTTTTCGGGGCGAGCGATAGTCGAGCCTGCAGTTCAGAGAAATTTGCCTTTCCCGGGATATTTATATAGCTTGAACGGGGTCTGGGGGGGGGGGATCTTATTGTTATTATTTTTGTATGTATGTATATATATATATATATATATATATTTTTTTTTTTTTTTTTTTTTTTTTTTTAAAGTTTGAAGGGGGTAAATCGTTTATATTCTAGGGTACAAACATAAATATATATTGCTTGATAATGGCAAAAACAATGAACACCCTCCATAATTTTGTCCAACTCTCTAACCCAAGAGTGGACCGTTTCCCAGTCTTTCTTCTACTCTAGCCCTTGTTGAATTACATAGGTTAGGGGGGTCACTATAGCTGGCCTACCTACAATGAATGGACTATAGCTGGGAAACTTGAGAAATGACCACGCGTGTTTCAGAAGTTGACTAAGCGAGTGTCACGGAGCGTTACTGTGTAATTTATCTTTATGGTCTCTCTCTCTTTAATTCACACACACACACACACACACACTCTTTCATTTTTTTTGTTCTCTCTCTCTCTTTCTCTCTCTCTCTCTCTCTCTCTCTCTCGCTCTCTCTCTCTCTCTGGGGAAATCGTCAATTAACCATTAGAAATTGTGAAGAGGTCCCTGAAGGCTGGAATCTGACCAATGTGACCCAATCTTTAAGAGAAAGTTTTACCCTTATTAGCCAGACATTCATTCATTATAGTTTAGCGGTTAGAAGGAATGCCATTAGACAAGAGAACTGGCTTCCTGGAAATACACAACAACATACACAACTTACACAACATACACAACATACACAACTTACACAACATACACAACTTACACAACATACACAACTTACACAACATACACAACTTACACAACATACACAACATACACAACATACACAACATACACAACTTACACAACATACACAACATACACAACTTACACAACATACACAACTTACACAACATACACAACTTACACAACATACACAACTTACACAACATACACAACTTACACAACTTACACAACTTACACAACATACACAACTTACACAACATACACAACTTACACAACATACACAACTTACACAACTTTACACAACATACACAACTTACACAACTTACACAACATACACAACTTACACAACATACACAACACAACATACACAACTTGATTATGATGGACTCTTAAGGGGGGTCACCGGCTTTGTTTAATCTTTCTCTCCTTTTCTCTCTTTCCCTGGCTTGTATCCATTCGGCACCATTCTGCCAACTGTTTTAAGACGTTTATCCCCATCCAGGTTTCTTCTTGGCGAGCGATATCAAGCCAGTATGTATGGAGAAATCCGGCTTCGCCGGAGAAATTTTTCTATCGAAATATGTACAAATTTAGCTTGCTGTCAAAGAATATATATATATGGATACGGTATATATATGGATATACCATATATATGGTATGGATATACCATACGGTATATATATATATATATATATCTGTATATATAATTATATATACAGTATATACTGGCTCGCTACCGCTCGCCAGGAAAATATTGACACCTGGATGGGGGTAAACGTCTTAAAACAGTAGGCTGAATGGGGCTTAATGGATACAAGCCAAAGAGAGGAAGAGAAAGAGAATAAAAAGTGAGGTGGGCTCCCTTAACATGGATTCAGGCAACAATGATCATGCCTCACTAAATTACCTTACTGAGTTTGTTATTAAATTTTAGGAGAGGATGCCAAAAGTATAGCCACACACATGCTTTACTTAGAATTTCAAAAGGCCATAGATACATTGCATTATTGTATGCTAATATGTCAAATGTATGTACACTGGGCATCAGTCAGATAGAATATTGGCTATTTATAGTTATTAAACGACGAGATGTGGTCAATGGTGTTTCTTTGTAATGGACTCCTATCACATCTGGAGTTCCACAGGGATCTGTCCTTTGCCCACTGCTGTTTATCATAATATGTCAAAGGCACCATTATTGACCTCCTGAGTGAGAAATTCAGCTTGGAGTAAATGTGAGCAGGAATTGAACAACTAAGTGGAGATCAAATTTAATTGGTTGAACGGTCTGACTGGCATGTTCTGCTATAATTGGAAAAGTAAAAAGTGAATAAGTGTTTCAAATAGGTCAAGTCAATTCCAATTTCAACTACTCACTATTGGGAAAGAATCGAGAAGAAACTTACCTTGAAAATAATATTGAGTGTCCTGATTAGTAGTGAGTTAAAACAAATATAAGCAGTGATTCGAAGATGAGTAGAAAGGTCCGAGAAAAATCGACTATATCAGGAGGCAATTTAAATATCAGAATACGGAATATTCCGTACTCTTTATAATGCTCTAACTCGCCGCACCTCGAGTATACTGTTCAATTCTGGCCTCCAGCACTTACGAAGAAAATATAATTACTAAAAGAAGTCCTAGCAATGGCTACAAAACTTATTATATCGATTAATAGAATGAGCTATTATGACCTATTGAGAACTTTTGGTCTTTATTCGTTGGGGACACGTACAGTACGAAGCCAACTCATTGATGTCTTTATTATACTAAATGGGTGCGACTGCGTGGAATTTAACAACCAATTTACGCTCAACAGGAATACAACATTAAACCATGGCTGAAAGTTGGAGCTGAAGAGATTTAACACTAGTATAGGTGGAAACTTCTTCATACATAATGGTCTGCCCTACCTGGAACCAACTAAAAATGTGTAAATATATATTTTGTGAGGAATTAAGAAACGAAGTAGATAATATTCTGTACACTTACTTTGCAAGGAGGGCATTGCACTGAACACTATCTTGTTTTTACTCCAGAGTATCGCCCTGATATACTGTAGGCTGCAAGATCTTTAAGATACTAACTATGCTCTCTCTCTCTCTCTCTCTCTCTCTCTCTCTCTCTCTCTCTCTCTCTCATTAAGAAATGTTTCAACCACTGATCTGGGATACTTTACTGTATCTATCTGGTGATCCTTCTCTAACTTTTCACCAATTACTGCGTTCTCTCTTTTTCTATCATAATATTGTTTTTATTTTATCTTTCTCTCTCCCTCTCCCTCATACTCTCTCTCTCTCTCTCTCTCTGCCTTAGATTAAGGGGGTGTCAGGAAGCGGTCCAGAGCACTTCATCTTTCTGGCTTCTTTCTCTTGTCCTCACTCTTTCACTCTTATGCTACCTTACACTTTAAGTAACACACACACACACACACTCTCTATCTCTCTCTCCTCTCTCTCTCTCTCTCTCTCTCTCTCTCTCTCTCTCTCTCTCTCTCTCTCTCTCTCTCTCTCTCTCTTTCTCTCTCTCTCTTGGCCGGGACATTTTCTATCGAAAAATGTACAAATTTATCTTGAAAGAGGGTCTTCCGCGAGTGTTTTTTAAGCTTGATTGAGGTTTAGGGAGGAAACTAATAAAATAATAAGATATATAAATGATCAAATAAATACGCCCATCTCCCCTTAAGCGTTCACTGTAAACACACTACAAGATGGTTAGATAATTGGCATAAGAAGAGGTTGATATTCCCTATATTCAATTAAGAGATTAATGTTGTATTATTCAGAGAACGAAGACTAAGGTTAAATACTTGTTGAATTAGAAGGACAAGTACTTGTTACTAGGCGAAAAGACTTACTAGTAACATAGGAGAGTGTATATGCTCAAGATGGCATGGGCTGGTTGCAGCCAAAAGTGCTTCACATGTCTCACCGCTTAGACTGGAACGAGACCTCACGGGCTTTACTGCAATGTGTAACGGTCGAATGTACAGGCTCTCAGCCTATGCCCGAGAAGGAGTACTTGGAATATAAGAAAAAAAAAAATGTATATATATACTGTATATACAGTATATATATATATATATATATATATATATATATATATATATATATATATATATAATTCGAGAGAGAGAGAGAGAGAGAGAGAGAGAGAGAGAGAGAGAGAGAGAGAGAGAGAGAGAGAGAGAGATAAATAGACTGAACTAACTATATATTCTCTCTCCCGTTAGTTTCTTTATGACCCATTGTCCCTGGAGTTGTGGCCTTATAGTCATCCTCCTATGAAATGAGCTACAAGGTGGAGTCCCTCGCCCTGTGCGGTGTTGTCAAATATTCAAAGCTTTAACAACAAATGTTAGTTTTTCAGGCTATTAACAAATTAATTTTAGCTTTTATGACTATATATATTATATTACAATTTTTAAAGGTTATGTGGTGTTAAGAAACATATCATAAGGATATATAGAAGGAATTTATACAACATATGGCACGCTATTTAGAACATGCTGCCATTTTTCTGGGGACAGCTATAAATAGATTTAAGGAATGTTAGGATATGCGACGTTGCCAAGTAATGTCAATGCGGTTCTGTTGGCTACGCACACACTCACGCACACCCCTACAGATACACACACAAACATACACAATCTCCAAAATGCAATATAGCACAATGTAATCCCATCAAAGAGAGAGAGAGAGAGAGAGAGAGCTGGATACGAGTAATGGCAACGCTTTAACCCTTTCACGCATTTATGACGCAGAGATTGCCAGATTAGCAATAAGAAATAGAGTTCTCTCACTCTTATAATTACCTCTCCAAAATTAGTTTTCTGCCCACAGCTAACTCAAAGACAACTGCAGAGGTTGAAGTAACTAAACTAAAGGTTTCTAAATACCCCTGATGGTAACAAAGGCTTTAAAGTATCCCCAATAGGCTCAAAATCGCGTCATATGTCGGAGAGGGTTAAATGGCCTCAAACTACGACAACATCATCCAGGTCAGACGGTCACTAACCCTCATTCATAGCGCGACCTCCATGGAAGGAAAAACTAGCAAAAGTTACTCTCATCTTCATAGCCAGGCAAGGGAGATGCTGTACAATGTAAATAGGTATATACAAATATAGCCTATTATTATTTCGTTTCTGTAACTTTTATACAAGAATACCAATAACCCTTCCAGACATAAAAACGTCTTTTACATTTATTTCAAGTTCCCCTTCTAAATGTGGTTTTCCTTGGTTTCCCGTTTTCTAAAAGGTTTGTTTTGGTCGACATGTGGCAACACCGCATAGGGCGACCTTGACCTCCTTGGAGCTCATATCAGTTGAGTTTGACTATAGTAGTTGTTATTCTTGCTGGGTGCTATTTATATATAATCTCTCTCTCTCTTTCTCTCTCTCTTTTACACACCCACACACACACATGCGCAGGCAGATCCGCACTTCTTGCTCATAAATGTACTGCTCCCATTCAGCCCTTTATTGGCCGAGTTCCAGCCCCCTTTTAGTCTTTAAATGATCTCACCGCTCTCTCTCTCTCTCTCTCTCTCTCTCTCTCTCTCTCTCTCTCTCTCTCTCTCTCTATTTTAATTTTCTAGCTAGACCTCCATCAAGCTTGAAAAAACACCCCTAGGCCCACATTCGAGATAAATTTGTAAATTTTTCGGTAGAAAAATGTCTCAGCCGCAGGCCGGTTCCTCTTAAGATTACAGGCTCGCTATCTCTCGCCAGGAAAAAAAATCGACACCTAAATGCCACGAAAAGTCTGAATATTGACAAAGAAATGGGGTAAAGGTATCAAAATCGCCGAACTAATTGAACGAACGTCATACAATCTCAAAACTAATAGGGCTAAACGTGAGGGAGAAGGGGGTCCAGAAAAAGCGACTACCTCCCCACTCTATCCTCTTAACTGTCTGCCTGCCTATACCTGCTTGTCTGCTAGCTAGTTACCTGCCTGTCTGCTAGCTAGTTACCTGCCTGTCTGCTAGCTAGTTACCTGCCTGTCTGCTAACTAGTTACCTGCCTGTCTGCTAGCTAGTTACCTGCCTGTCTGCTAGCTAGATACCTGCCTGTCTGCTAGCTAGTTACCTGCCTGTCTGCTAGCTAGTTACCTGCCTGTCTGCTAGCTAGTTACCTGCCTGTCTGCTAACTAGTTACCTGCCTGTCTGCTAGCTAGTTACCTGCCTGTCTGCTAGCTAGATACCTGCCTGTCTGCTAGCTAGATACCTGCCTGTCTGCTAGCTAGTTACCTGCCTGTCTGCTAGCTAGTTACCTGCCTGTCTGCTAGCTAGTTACCTGCCTGTCTGCTAGCTAGTTACCTGCCTGTCTGCTAGCTAGTTACCTGCCTGTCTGCTAGCTAGTTACCTGCCTGTCTGCTAACTAGTTACCTGCCTGTCTGCTAGCTAGTTACCTGCCTGTCTGCTAGCTAGTTACCTGCCTGTCTGCTAGCTAGTTACCTGCCTGTCTGCTAGCTAGTTACCTGCCTGTCTGCTAACTAGTTACCTGCCTGTCTGCTAGCTAGTTACCTGCCTGTCTGCTAGCTAGTTACCTGCCTGTCTGCTAGCTAGTTACCTGCCTGTCTGCTAGCTAGTTACCTGCCTGTCTGCTAGCTAGATACCTGCCTGTCTGCTAGCTAGTTACCTGCCTGTCTGCTAGCTAGTTACCTGCCTGTCTGCTAGCTAGTTACCTGCCTGTCTGCTAGCTAGTTACCTGCCAGATGCTATTACCTGTCGCCCTGTTAACCCCTTCAGCACCGTGACGTCTGTTTACCTTTGATTCTGGCTAAAGTTAGACGATTTTATGCAGTTTACGAAAGACCTACTGTATGTCATTTAGAGGGTTTACGGAGATCGTGTTTACCCCTTTGAGTCCTAGAGGTAGATTATATACCAAAGCAAACCGTCTAATGGTAGCCCGAATAAGATGCCAATTACGTCGTGGTGCTTAACCCCTTCTGTACCGGCGACGTCTTTTCAATTATATTTGAGCTATATTTGGAGGATATTGTGCAGTTTAAGAAGGATCTGTGGTAGTGAAAAGGGTTCAGTGAGATAGTTCGAAGCCTGTTAATTGCTGGAGGCCCTTTTTAAGCTCAATAAAACCGTCTAATAGTAGCCAGAATAAAGTTAAAAGGACGGTTCGGTAGTGAAAGGGTTAATGATCTACCTGTATACCAACCAACCAACCCTTCTAACCAACCTGCTCTAAGCCTTCTTGTCTGCCTATACATCTCTCCTGGCGGCTGACGTTATTCTTGATGTTATTTCTAGATTGTTAGGAGGGACCACCTTGTTTTTTTGTTTCTCTCTCCCTCTCTCTTCGGGTTGTTTCCATTCGGTCCCATTCAGCCTACTGTTTTAAGACGTTTATCCCCATCCAGGTGTCGATATTTTCCTGGCGAGCGGTAGCGAGGCAACATATTTTCTACATTTTTCAATAGAAAAATGTTTCCGGCGAAGCTGGATTTCTCCATATAGGCCTAATGCTGGCTCGCTATCGCTCGCCATGAAGAAATCGACACCTAGATGGGGATAAACGTCTTAAAACAGTAAGCTGAATGGGGCCGAATGGATACAACCCAGAGAAAGAGAGAATAGGGGAGAAAAAAAAAACATGTCACCCCCCTTAACTAAATTGCTAGCTTGATAATTGACATATTGATTGACTGACTGATTGGCTGACTCGCTGAATGGCTGGCAGATAGGTTAAATGCCTGACTGGGTAAATGTTCATACACTATTCAGCACCAGGACACCTTTTTATACACTATTCAGCACCAGGACACCTTTTCATACACTATTCAGCACCAGGACACCTTTTTATACACTATTCAGCACCAGGACACCTTTTTACCTTTGATACTGGCTAAAACTAGACGAATGTATGCAGTTTAAGAAGGACCTATATCAATAAGAGGTATTATTGAGGTCATGTTTACCCATTAGAGTCGTAGAGGTAGTTATGTACTAAAGAAAATCGTCTACTGGTAACCTGGATACGATGACAATTACGTAATGGTAGTGAAGGGGTTAAAATTAGTGCAAGCTCTCTCAACAAAAAAACCCAACAGATTAACCCCTTCAGTACCGGTGCTGTCCTTTTAGCTTTATGCTGGCTACTATTAGACGATTTATTCAGCTTCAAAAGGGTCTCCAGCAATTAACAGGCTTCGAACTATCTCACTTAACCCTTTTTACTACCACAGATCCTTCTTAAACTGCACAAAATCCTCTAGATACAGCTATAATTGAATTAAGAAGATGTCGCCGGTACAGAAGGGTTTAACTGGCTAGCATGTAAAGCCGGTATCACACGAGAGCATCTATAGTCAACATTCGAGGGTCAACAAATTTCTGGCAACATATATGGAATATTTTGCCCTGGTATCGGAAGCTAGACTGATGGTAGATGAATTTAGGTGACATAAATATACTAAATGTTGACCTCTATAGCTGCCAGACCAGTGGTGAGGATAAATGTTGAGGGAAAAAGTGCTTGTGTGATACCGGTTTTAGGTGGGTGGGAGAATGAAGCCATAATTATACTGATTGGCCACCTACAGTGCTGTTAATAGACGATAATTAGACACTGAACTCTGGGAAATATATGGTGATACGTACCTATGGGGGTTGGTAGGCCAGAAGGTTCATTAAGGGAAGGCTTCCACTTGAGGGATTTTATTTTTCTTGACCCCTTTCTCTCTCATGTTTAGCCCCATTGAGTTTGATATTTTAAGACGTTTGCCCCATTAGTTTGTCTATTTTAAGAACTTTTGCCCAATTTCTGTCAATTTTAAGACCTTTCGTGCCATTTAGGTGTCTATTTTTCCTGGCGAGCGATAGCGAGCCAGTAATTTAGGAGGAAGCGGCCTTCGGCCGGGACATGTACAGATCTATCTTGAAAAGGGGTCAAGGGGATGTAATTTTAAGCTTGATGGAGGTCTAAGCAACAAACTAAAAACCTCCCCTTAAAATGTCAAAACTACTGGGGCTAAACCTGAGGGAGAAGGGGGTCCCGAAAAAGCGACTACCTCCCCTTTAAGTCAGTAGTTGAGTAGGTATGTAGGTAAGTGAATAGATAGGTAGGTGAGAGCGAAGTAATCCAGGTCGGTTGTAACAGTGCTAGTACAATCATGAACCATAATACCTGCACACACATTTGAATCTGTATCGAACCCAAGTAAGGCAAACCAGTGTTATATTATATCCCAGAGGCTTCACAACTTGGCTTTAAAGATTCAAATTGGTGTGCAGATATTTTGGTTCGTCAGTGTGGAAGACTCTAATGCCCCTTTCACACATACAGGACTAGGGTGCCGCATGCAGCAGAGTAGCTACTCTGCTGCATGCGGCACCCGAGTCGGCACCTAGTCCTGACCATGTGGCTGTAGTCGTCTGTAGTCTGGTGAAGTCCTGGCAATGCGTGTCAAGTCGTGGCCCCAGAACAAAATGTTTGTGAGTTTCAAAATTTCGTCCAGACTTGACATTTGTCTGGTGGATGCGGGGAGTAGTCTGCGCTAGTCGGCGCTAGTCGTCACTAGTCTTCTGTATGCGGCTGTAGTCCTTGAGTATAGCGTAGCGAATTGTGTGTCATGTGTAGCATGAAGACTACAGCCGCATACACCAGAATACACCCGACAGACACGAGTACAGGTATGTTGGAGGGTATGTAGGTAGAATAAGGTTAGTAGATAGGTAGGTAGGTAGGTAGGCAGGGGAGGAGCAAAATATTACAGGTCTGCCTTTTACAGTGTTACTATCAGACACTAATTAATACCAATCCAAATCTGTTCTTCGACTTGCCAAACACTCTTTCATCAATAATAAATGCACTGAACTATCCAACTCTAGCTCTTCCCAAGCTTTCTGGCATCTAGCCAAAAACCTCTCCAACAATTTCTCTTCCTCGTCTTTCCCTCCCCTTTTTCACCCTGATGGCACAACCATCACTTCTTCCTCTGACAAAGCTAAACTCTATGCTCAAACTTTTGCTAGAAACTCCACCTTGGATGATTCCGGTGCTATTCCTCCCTCTCCACCCTCCTCTCTCTTACTTATGCATAATATCCTAATCTCTTCTAAAGATGTACTTTCTACCCTCTCTGGGCTTAATACTAATAAGGCGTACGGTCCGGACGGTGTTCCTCCTGTTGTTCTCAAAAACTGTGCTTCCGTGCTGACTCCCTGCCTAGGCAAACTCTTTCGTCTCTGTCTATCCTCTAACGTCTTCCCTTCATGCTGGAAATTTGCTCACATTCAACCTGTCCCAAAGAAGGGTGACCGCTCTCAACCCTCCAACTATCGTCCAATTGCTCTCATCTCTTGTCTTTCTAAAGTTTTTGAAACTATTCTTGCTTCCAAATTTCTTGAGCATTTCTCTTCTCATAATCTGCTCTCAGATCGCCAGTATGGCTTCCTTAAGGGTCGCTCTACTGGTGATCTTCTTTCATATCTTACTAACTCTTGGTCATCCTCCTTTCGGGAATTCGGTGAGACTTTTTCTATTGCACTAGACATATCGAAAGCCTTCGATAGAGTCTGGCACAAATCTTTAATTTCTAAACTACCCTCCTTCGGTTTCTATCCCTCCATCTGTGCCTATGTCTCTAATTTCCTTTCGGCTGTTCCATAAACGCGGTTGTGGACGGCCATTGTTCACTTCCTCACCCTATAAACTCCGGTGTTCCTCAGGGCTCTGTCCTATCTCCTATTATCTTTTTAATTTTTATAAATGATCTCCTCAACTGTACCTCAATTCCCATCCATTCATACGCAGACGACTCAACCTTACACTACTCCATTAGTTTTTCAGAACGCCCCAGCCAGCAATCCCTCAACGACGACAAACGTAATGAAGCCATAGAACTCTTAAATTCTGATCTAAATACTATCTCCAATTGCAGAGAAAACCTTGTTACCTTTAATGCTTCCAAAACCCAATTTCTCCATCTATCTACCCGTAAGGAAATCCCAGCGGACTATCCCTTATTCTTCAACAATACAAAAATCAATCCTTCATCTTCTCTCAATATTCTTGGTGTCTCTTTTTCTTCTGCTCTCAGTTGGAAGGACCATATTACCAGTCTTGCTAAGGCAGCCTCCCAGAAGCTGGGTGTGCTCAACCGCCTTAGGGGGTTCTTTTTCCCCTGCACAGCTTCTTGCTCTGTACAGGGGCATAGTGCGTCCTTGTATTAAGTATTGTTCACATGTGTGGGGGAGGTTCATCTCACACCGCTCTCCTAGACAAAGTTGAAAGGAAGGCCTTTCGTATCATTAACTCCCGTCCACTCACCAACTCTCTGCAATCTCTCTCTCTCCGCCGCAATGTTGCATCTCTCTCGCTATTCTATCGCTACTATAATAATCAGTGTGACGTGCCGTTTTGCCCAAAATCAAAACGGCATACCCAACTCTGCGATAGGTTACCATCATCACTGCTAATACAATCATCAATCACAATCATCACTACTACTGCCATCATCACTATAACTGCCACAATCATCACAACTACTGTCATCATCACCATTACTATGATCATCATCACTACTACAATTACAATCATAACTACTACTCTCATCATCACTACTACTGTGTCACCATTGTCACTACCATCTTAATCACTACTATCATCATTGATACTGCACCTATCAACCATCATTACTACTATCATCACCACCATCTTACAATCATCATTACTACAGTTAACATCATTACTACTACTATAACCATCATCATTACTACTGTCACAAGTATTACCATCATGCATCCTACTATCACCATCATCACTACTACTGCCATCATCAAAACTATTGTCATCATCACTACAACTTTCACCATCATCACTACTACTCACCATCATCACTAATACTCACCATCGTCACTACCATCATCACTACTGTCATCATTATAACTACAACTATCATCATTACTTGTCACCATCATCACTACTATTATGACCAATCATCACTACTACTAGCTAGTACTGTCACCATCATATCTACTAATGTCACCATCTTATCTACTACTATCATCATCATCAATACAAATACAACCATCATCACTACTATTATCACCATCATCACTACTATCACCATCAATCCAATATTACTACCATCACTTCTAATGCCAACTAAACTAACTTTAACCTAGCAAATGCAGAGCGAGATGTTTTCGCCCCAGAACGAATACGTTCTTATAGTGCGAGCCCCTTTGGGGCTCGCACACTAAAAACGCTATCATAGTTGGGGGGGGGGGGGGGGGGGGGAGCAAAACTATAATTTGGACCTAAAATCATAACTATCGCATAAATTCAAAAATTCTTTTTGACTGACGTTTGCATTCACGCAAACAAATGTTTGTGTGAAATTTGGTGAAAATCCGTCCAACGGTCTAGGAGTTCGAGACAGACGACGACGACGACAGACATTTTTTTCGTGTGGTACCGGAGGGGGGGTTAGGGGGGGGGGGGCGATACCAAACTTGCTTACGCAGAGTTGATAATCAGTGTTCCTCAGATCTTTCCCCAGTGTATACCACCTCCTTTACGTAGGGCACGTGGTACCCGTCTTGCAAGACTCAATCCCACCCCTACTCTGTGCAACTCTCGAACCCAAGAGTGAAACGTTACTCTCAAACTTTTCTTCTACTCAACAGCTGAGCTCTGGAACTCTCTCCCAGAATCAGTTTTTCCCTCTTCCTAAGACTTAAATTGCTTCAAACTCCGTGTGTCCAGGCATTTTGGCTCGAACGTCCCTTGATTTTGGCCCTGTCACTCTTTCAACTATGGGGGAGGCACTCCCTATAGGCAGTTCTGCCTTTTGCCTCCCTCAATCACATAGAAAAAAAAAATACACTAGGCTCGGGGAATTGCAGGCTCAGGTGCAAAGGTGGTTGGTAGGTCAGTAGGAAGGTTGGTAGGTAAGTAGATGAGTTGTTAGGTAAGTAGGAGAGTTGGTTGGTAATTTGGAGAGTTGGTAGGTAAGTAGGAGATTTGGTAGGTAAGTAGGAGAGTTGGAAGGTTAGTAGGAGAGTTGGTAGGTAAGTAGGAGAGTTGGTAGTTAAGTAGTAGAGTTGGTAGGTAAGTAGGAGAGTTGATAGGTAAGTAGGAGATTTGGTAGGTAAGTAGGAGAGTTGGTAGGTAAGTAGGAGATTTGGTAGGTAAGTAGGAGAGTTGGAAGGTTAGTAGGAGAGTTGATAGGTAAGTAGTAGAGTTGATAGGTAAGTAGTAGAGTTGATAGGTAAGTAGGAGAGTTGGTAGTTAAGTAGTAGAGTTGGTAGGTTAGTAGTAGAGTTGGTAGGTAAGTAGTAGAGTTGGTAGTTAAGTAGTAGAGTTGATAGGTAAGTAGGAAAGTTGGTAGGTAAGTAGTAGAGTTGATAGGTAACTAGGAGAGTTGATAGGTAAGTAGGAAAGTTGGTAGGTTAGTAGGAGAGTTGGTAGTTAAGTAGTAGAGTTGGTAGTTAAGTAGTAGAGTTGATAGGTAAGTAGAGAGTTGATAGGTAAGTAGGAGAGTTGATAGGTAAGTAGGAGAGTTGATAGGTAAGTAGGAAAGCACAGGCGTGGTCAGGAGGTTCAGTTCATTATTTGCAGGAACAATAATGATAAACAAAGTAAATTTAGAACTTGATTGAAGTACTAAAAAAATATATATATATAATAATAAGAAATAAGTTACACCCCCCCCCCCCCCCCGCTTAACCAATACAGTACCAGCGACGTGTGTTATATTATGTTTTAGATATATTTAGACGATATTATGCAGCTTAGGAAGGATCTGTGGTAGTTTAAAGGATTGGTTGAGATAGTTTGAAGCCTTATTTTTACTAGAGGTCCTTCCTAAGCATAATAAAATCGTCTAATAGTTGGCAGAATATTACAAAAAGGACGTCCCTGGTACTGAATGGGTTAACGCTGACTGTCGCGTGTATATATCCAAAGGTGTTGTTTACAGTAAGTATTATTGGCCGTGACTGTACTTCAGTAGAGAAGGGGGGTGTAGATCGGTAGATATGGGGGGGGGTAGACTGGGAGGGAGAGGGAGCTTGGTAGATAGATTGATAGGTAGGTAGATAGTTGGGGGAAGAGGATGTGGGGAAGAAGATTGGTGGGTATGTGAACAGGTAGGTAGGTAGGTGAGGGGAAGAGGCAGTGGGGAGGTAGATTAGTGGGTATGTGGGCAGGGATGTACTGTAGATGTAGGAGAGTTAGGGTGTTGTGAAAATGAGTACGTGACGGGGAAGATAGGTAGGTAGGTAGATAAGTAGCTGGGTAGGTAATATGTAGGTGGGTAGGTAGGCAAGTAAGTCAGAAGGTACGTGTAGATGGGAAAGTGTATGTGTAGGTAGAGGTATATAAAGTTGGAAGGATAGGTAAGTAGGTATACAGTGAAGTAGGCAGATGCGTGAGTAGTTTTAAAAGTACATATAGGTAGCTAGATATGGGTAAGATACAATGCAGGTCGATCAGACACTGTGGTAGTACCGGAAAATAATGATTAGGTCGATACATTTATTTGGACAGATGTGTAGGCAAACTGGCTAATAAAAGCTAGGTAGGTGAGTAGGTAGAGAAGTAGATTGGTTGGACAGTAGCTAGGTTGGTAGGAAGGTTGGACAGTAGAGAGGTGGGTAGGTAAGTGGGACAGTAAATACTTAGGTAGGTAGGTTGGACAGTAGATAGGTGGATAGGTAGGTTGGACAGTAGATAGGTGGGTAGGTAGATATAGGACAGTAGATAGGTAGGTAGGTAGGTAGGTTGGGCAGTAGAAAGGTAGGTAGGTAGGTATGGAAGGTAAACCCGACTCTACACTATTAATTCTGTATTTTATAGTCTGGTCCCAGGAGATGCAGCCTTGGTATATGGTAATCCCAGAAAATATTCATTCTCTCTCGCTCTCCCTCAACTTCTCCCTCTCCCTCAATCTCTCTCTCTCTCTCTCTCTCTCATACTCAAACGCACACAGAAACACACACACTCACGCAGAAACAAGCACACACACACCGTTCATGCACACATGCGAGCACAAACGCACACATCCAGCTAAGCATACACAAATTCACACACTCATTCATGTTCCAAATGATTTTCTCCTTTAAATTAATTAAATTTGTTAGGGTGAGGGCTGGTCCTGTCCAGAGTGAGGTTTGGTGTCCTCTGCCCAACCTTAGCCGTTTCTGTCTGTCTCTTTTCCTGTACTACTTTTCCTACTTAGGGGGCGAAAGGCTAGGATTCCTCCTCCCCTTGTAAAATTCACCTACTTGACGAGACAGAGAAAGGGGTAAGGGAACGCGAAAGTGGTCCCGGACCTTAAGAATTGGAACTTTAAATGTGTTTCTGTTCGGGGTCTGTCTCGAGTCAGCCACCCCCAAATAATGGTGTATTTTGCCTGGGTATATACATACATACATACAGGCCCGTAGCCTAGTAGGTAGAGCTCTCGTCTCACACACGAGGGGTCGGGGGTTCAATCCCCGGCCGGGCGGAGACAAATTGGGCTTGTCTCCTTTCATGTGTTAGCCTCAGTTCACCTAGCTGTAAATAGGTACCTGGAATAAGTGGACGACGTTGTGACGTCCCATCTGGGGTTGGCAAAAATGGTACAAGGCGAGATGGGTATCATATGGTTCACCTAAGCTGATGGCTACTGTTACGACCGGGCACTCGGGTACACTAGGGCTCTTACACAGGACTCGAGTATGGCTCGCTGCCACAACGGAAACACACGATCCCAACCCCAGAGTACTGCCAGCCGAACAAAAAACGCCACTACCCTCCAGAGTTCTATCTGCTATAACGGGGTATACAAGAACTCGGTACTAGCGTTTCACACAACAGACTAATAACAAGACGGGAGTTATCTAGTCTGGTCAACAATCAAACAAAGAAGAAAGTACTACAACACTAAAGAATAGTGTTGGCCGAAGCCGAAGTAATCCACCCTTGAACTAAGAACTTAAGAAGTCCTCCACCCTCTACTTCGGATCGGCACTATTACGTTACGTTAAATAATAGTCCTCGAGCATCAAGCAAGGAATCTTCTGATAAGTTAGATGCTTCTCGAATACTCATAAGAAGTAAGTATCGGATTTTGAACAGCAATTTAATGAATAACTCACTGGTAATTAAAGGCTTTAAATTGACATAAGAAGAATTATAAGAATAAGCAATAGGATATGGCAAACATTAAGAAGAAGTACTCCGACAATGCACTGGCAATAGCCTACTAAGATTGTGCTCGTGGGCCACTAATCTCTGAAGTAGCTAAGCGGGCCACACATGAAATCAATAGTGCTTAAACAATAATATACATAAGGAGAAGCTTCAATACTATACTGTATCTGCTGGTCGAGTAAAGTCTAGCTGGGATATCTAAGGTTAAGAGACAATGGCTGAGCAAGCGGCTCGTAGCCTAGCGAGGTCCTTAAGACTGTGCGGCCAAATTACGGTAATTGACGGGATGCTCTCTTGAGAGATCCAGATCACTAGTATCTGGTTCTCTCCTGGCGATCCTCTCAAAGTCAAGCAAATGAGATAGCACAGTGTTGGGTGGCACAGGCAAAAGCCCTCACTCGCAACACAGTGCTAAACTCCCACGGTACACAATCAAAAAGACCCCCTAGGCTTCCCACGTCTCCGTTGCAATTGTGCTGGTTCAACCAACCTAGCACTCATAGGAAATCACAACTCGAGGAACCCTATCCCAGTCTAGCATTACCTAAACCAGCAGAAAACAGGAACATGAATAATAGTACACAGGGAAATACATATACGAGTGCAACAAACATCAATCAATCCTATTCTAGTTGACCCTTCCAAAATAGGCTATCTAACAGGCACTTATCTCGTGAGAACTCAAGCGATAATACTTTGGCTGACTAAATCTGCACCAAAGGGGTCATGGAGGTTAAACAGGGACGAGAAGAGTAGAAGATAGGCTGTTCAGAGAGTAGAGAAAGTTCACATCAGTCGGAAGAATATGGATAGTTGCAAGGGATATGAGAGGTCGCTTTGCCTGATGAGTTCTGAGGAAAATGCGGCGGGACCTCCCTTTTTATACTCGGCCCCGTAGCGAGCATAACGGCAATCATGACGTCACATTCTCTCTCTCAATCTGGGATCGACAAAGGATTCCCACGCTCTTGATGAGGGGGGAGGGAGGGGGGAAGGAGGGAGGAGGGAGTGAGGCCTACACACCTCGTGGCGCGCACACTGTCCTCCGTTACATAACTCGCTCTCTCTCATCACATCATTATATATAAGTCCCACACACAATACTTATATCTAATGATATAAAATAGAACTCGTTGACTTAGAAGAAAACAAAATACATAATGATAATACTTATAGTACAACGGTTCACATAAACTGAGTTAGGAAACTCTACACAGACTACAGCCAAAGTTCCTGCCCTGACGATCCTAGCGAGAGTGGGGCCTGACTGGGCGTTCTGTACAGCATGCTCATACTCGACATGCGTCACACCTCCCCCAAGATTTTACTTGCTCAACCCTGAGCTAAAATCTGATATACAGAACCCCATCAAACCCCTCACACCCAGCGACCGCATGGCACTAAAACAACGCTGAGTTTATCACTAAAACACATCTTATAAAAAAAAAATTCACATTTCATAACTCCTCCCAACAATAGTAAAAGACATAATATCATGCTCCCAGAGCGAGCTTACAGCAGCTCAGCCGTTTGATAGTTCGTGGACTACTCAAACACTACAGGCTATGACAAACTTATACAATTATCTATATCAAAAAGAAAGAGTTTTTATATGATTTTTATATTTTAATATGTTTTTTCCCGGCTGCACTATAAGGGCAGCCTATTTTCTTCTATACCAAACGCTCAACAATCCTGCTTTACGACCCAATACGCTGGGCTACAACCGCGAGCCAACAAGCACCAAGCGCAAAATACTACTCAAACTAAAGCAGGAGGCTACCCGTGTGTCAATCTACCCAGGATCATATACCCCTGAACGACCACATGCAACCTCGTTGTCACAACCGGCAATATGGCTTATGTCCAGGTTATATACCAATAACCTTAGTGACCACCTGGTCAGCCTCATATTCCGATTGTGAAACTGGTCCAAGATCTCGAGAGGGTAATGATCTGGGTAAACTACACCGACCGGACCATAGGCTGGAACATAGATCTCGAAATGCCCCAGCGCATCATTGTCCTTTTCACTTTCATTCATCAGGCTCTGACACGTTGCTGGTGCATTCTTAAGTCCGTAGGGCATAACATTACACCGGTAAGTACTCCCGTCCACCACAAAACCACATACCTCTTTAGCGCGCTCGGACAAAGTTACACGCAACGACCACTCACGACATTCCTTATCCCTCAGATCCTTCGTCCACACGTAATCCAGCTCTGCTTGCACCATAGGCTGTCGAGCAGGATTTATACGGTAGGGAATTAAACTGAACCTTGCACTATCTCCAGCCTGCATGTCGGATTCTACCCCGTACATCAGGCCTGGAGAAGCAACAAACATGCGAAAGTACTGCCATAGCCTAGTAAATAACTGCCTTGCACTGTCTCCACGAACAACATGCCTAGTGCCCTCCCACAACCCAGCCGAGACCGCAGCTTCTAACCTGTAGTCTCCCTCCTTCTCCACCTTCGTCCCTAGAACAGCCAGGTCATGAGAGGGACAATCAGTACCACCCGTGCAGTCACTCCCACAGTTCATTATTGCTAAGGCTTCCCCGCCGATACCGTACATGCGCACCCCCGCATTCCTTGTGACGACATCTGCCTGCGCAGCATCACCGCTTTCAGCGACATGGCCAGATACAGTCGGTCTATGGTAGGGCTGTTGCATTAGACTAGAGCAGCATTGGGAGGCTATGCGACGACCGGGCACTGCGATACCACAGCCGACCTTACCAATCTGCTCAATGTCCTCCTTTTGACCACCACCCTTGGCAGCCATGGGTCGACCCTGACCTGGCAACCATGCCAAAGCCTCGTCGCCCACCTTAAACCACCGAAACAACGAGGCTAACGGTCTTTTAACATTCACGCGACCTGCCCGCGGAACATCTCGCACCGTCCGAGTTGTGAGACTCAGGGGCTCGGCACGACCAGTGGGGTATGAACCGAGCTGGTGCTGGAGTGCTGCACACTGCTGCTCAGGCAGGTGCTCTAGCGCTTCCACAGCCACCAGACTCGTGTCCCCCGCCCACTGCTTCGCCGAGACATGACAATCCCTACTCTCCTCCACCTGTGCCCTACTGCCCCCCTCTCCTTCTCCACCTTGGCCGCGGCAGACCAACGCAGGGACAGTAGGCTGCTCAGGTGGTTGCCTCACAAACTCCTCCAACAGGTTCACATGACATGCTTCCCCGTCCTCGTGTTTAATCTCGACAGCACCATTACCACACTTCTGAACTTCCGGATCCTCCAACTGCAGTTTACAAATATCTGAGGGAACCAACTTGTCTAGATGCTTCCGAAGCAACCCAAGTCCTTCCCCAATATCAAACTGAGCAACCCTTTCTTCTCTCCGTGTGCAACGTTGCTGCCTCGGAGTCTCTTCCGGCCCTACCTCCTCACTAGCTGTGACAGGTCCTGGGGCCTCTCCAGACTCTAACATAGGTGCCAATACTAAATCACCCAGGAGAGCCGCCGAGTCAAAACTCTTAACTCCAGCTTTAGCCTCCTCCTGTTGATCGTTCCTCTGCTGGTCTGAAGACGGAGGACTAGGCTGTGACACTTTATCTGCCCGAGCTCGGGTGACAACACACGCCATGGGTTGTGTCTGGCACCGCTCGACCCACTCTTGTTCTCCCCCACTCACGTCGGCCGGCCTCTCGGCAACGACTAAGGGTAGAACCTCAGAAGCGGGCATTGCAAAGTCGTTGCCGAGAAGAAGGTCGACGCCCTCCACTGGCAGTTTCTCCACAATCCCAACATCCAATTCACGTGCCAC